>CAIGQQ010033255.1:2430900-2441415 GCA_903798035.1 Danio albolineatus
TTGTCCGTAGTGTATGTGTGTGAATGAGAATGTATGGATGTGTTTCCTAGAGATGGGTTCATTCCGCTGTGGCGACCCCGGATTAATAAAGGGACTAAGCCGAAAAGAAAATGAATGAATATATATATGTTTTGTATTATTATTATTATTATTTTTTACTTCAGCAACAACATTTCTAATTTCCATTTAAGTTTTTCCATAAACAATTATTTGTATTTCATCTTTATTTAACTAAAACTGTTTTATTTATTTTTTACTATAACGGAATCACTTTACACGAGAATGTGGAGATCTGCAGTTTTATGAACTCCCACAGGGGTCAGAGGTCAAGCTCGAATGGAAACCCGAGACATGAACACACTCTCACGCTTTAACACGCTTTCATTTGACAACACAAAGGCAAGGCTTGTGGCGGGTTTGTTTCAAGATCCAAGAGTTCTGAGTCTCCACAACAAACACTAGCATTCACTATTAGCATAAGTCATGAGAGTCAAATATTAGCCTTCTTTAGAGTATCAGTCATGTGCTTTGAACAAAATAACACATTGAGTAAAATCGAATAATTTACTGCCAGTGAATGGTGAGTAAAATATGACAGACTATCCATTTAATTGACAGCTTTGCCCTAAAATATACAATATTTTAGCAGAGTATCAGTGTACTAATCTGTGGATTTTATCAATACAAAGAATTTCAGTTACAACAGGTGTAATCCTGAAACGCACCATATTTCCTTTTTTTAAAAATCTTATGCAAGGGAAGATAAACAAATGTGTGCATTTAAAATCAATTGCAATGTAGTTTGCCTTGGGGATTAAAAAAAGAAGAAGAAGCATGTAAACGCATGTATATAAACGTATCATAGGATGTGAGGAAAAAAACACATCCGGTTGCTCTGGAAAGCAAAGTCTGTGGATGATTTGACTCTATTCTTAGAGGAGTTATCATCGTGGTTTCAGGGAAAGGAGGAATCCCAAAGCAAACATTCCCTTCTCCTGGTCTCGCTGAACATCTCTGATGATCTACATACCACTGAGAAACACAGACAGAGCTCGCAGAACCCGGCAGAAACAGCTAACACAGTTAACCCATGTGCCAAACTACTTACTGACAGGATATTTGATTTCAGTGTGACCTGTGTGTGCTGAATGTAGCAGGATTTTGTCTCCGTGTCTTTATGTGAGCTGGTCTGGAACAGGGAATTGTGTGTGTGTGTGTGTGTGTGTGTGTGTATGTGTGTATGTGTGTTAGTCTGGGGTTTGCTTAGAGGAAATACCAAATCACAGCTGCATTTTTGTGCACACGAGGCATAAAACCAGTGCACAGATGAACTCGCACAGGAATGTCAAATAAATACTGCCCCCCGTCATACCGAATTAACCACTGGAGACACGCTCCGCACATTTGCTTCAGTTCATTTTATAATAGAAGTTTATGTAAATTATTGGCAGATTCAGAAGTTTCTGCTTATATGATGCCGAAATGGTGGACTTTCCATATTCCTATCTCACGTGCTGTACAAACACAGTATCTGCAGTTGTAGATTTCAGAAACAGGGGTCATGACAATAATAATCATGGCCACTGGAATTACTAGTACAGCTTTTCACAAATTTTCCTCTTATTCGATGCGTAGGCAACAATTCGTTGAGTAGCTCAAATCTGCCATTACATGTATAAAGTATGGTCAACCTCACAGCTGTTCTGAGCCCTTTTAATGCTTCATGTGTCAGCCTCTAAAACATCAAAATTATTTGTTCCTCTTAATATTTAAGCTCTTCTGTTAATTACACTTTGTTAAGGTCATTTTAAGCATATTTTTCCCTTCCCAAAATGTTTTTATTTTGATATTAACCATGGCAACTAGAATTCCTAGTGCAGCTTTTCCTCTTATTCAATGCGTCGGCAACAACTCACTGCTTCTCTGAAGCTCAAATCTGCCCTTAAAATGATAAATTGAGGTGTACCTCAAAGGTCTGGGCCCACTTATGTTTCATTTTAATTTTCACTAAAATATCTTTAGTATTTTTTCCTCTTTATATTACTCTAGCTTATCTGTTAATTATACTTCATTATGGCCCATTTAAGCATGTTTTTCCCTGCCCAAAATGTTTTTATTTTGATAATAACCACGGCAACTAGAATTACTAGTTCAGTTTTTCCTCTTATTTGATGCGTGGGCAACAATTGACTGTTTTTCTGAAGCTCAAATCTGCTGTTAAATGTATAAAGTGTGGTGAACCTCACAGTTCTGTTCTGAGCCCTCTTAACGCTTCATGTTTCAGCCCCTAAAAATATTTTAATTATTTGTTCCGCAGTTTTTCTTAATATTACACTTCAGCTCTTGTTAACTACATTTTGTTTAGCCATTTTAAGCATGTTTTAAGTGTTGTAATTTTGATAATAACAATGGCAAGTAGAATTACTAGATCAGCTTTTCCTCTTAGTCGATGCATAGGCACCAGTTCATTGCTTTTTTTGAAGCTCAATTCCACCATTAAAACGATATGCGGTGTACCTCAAAGTTCTGTTCTGGGCCCCCTTTGTTTCATTTTTCAGCCCCTAAAATATCTTTATTATTATTATTTGTTCCTGTTTTTCCTAATATTACACTTCAGCTCTTCTGTTAACTACACTTTGTTTGGCCATTTCAGCATGTTTTTTCCTTCCCAAATATTGTAATTTTGATAATAACCATGGCAAGTAGAATTACTAGTTCAGCTTTTCCTCTTAGTCGATGCGTCGGCAACAATTCATTTATTTTTTTGAAGCTCAAATCTGCCATTAAAATGATATGCGGTGTACCTCAAAGTTCTGTTCTGGGCCCTCTCTAGCTTCATGTTTCAGCCCCTAAAATATCTTTATTATTTTTTCCTTTCAATATTACACTTTAGCTATACTATTAACTACACTTTGTTATGGCTCAATTAAGCATGTTTTTTCATTCCCAAACTGTTTTGATTTCAATAATAACCATGGCAAGTAGAATTACTAGTTCAGTTTTTCCTCTTATTCGATGCGTCGGCAACAATTCACTGCTTTTTTGAAGCTCAAGTCTGCCATTAAAATGACATGTGGTGTACCTCAAAGTTCTGTTCTGGGTTCTGTTTGCTTGATTTTTCATCTTTATTATTAATATTTGTTCCTCTGTTTTTCTTAATATTACACTTCAGCTCTTCTGTTAACTACACTTTGTTTGGCCATTTTAAGCAGGTTTTTTCCTTCCCAAACGTTGTAATTTCAATAATAACCATGGCAAGTAGAATTACTAGTTCAGCTTGTCCTCGTATTCGATGCGTCGGCAACAATTTCCTGCTTTTCTAAAGCTCAAATTCAAATTTAGCCCCCTAAAATATCTTTATTATTTGTTCCTCTTGATATAACACTTTAGCTCTTCTGTTAATCACATTTTTTGTTTGTTCGTTTTAAGCATGTTTTCCTAAAATGTTTCATTTTAATTTCTAATTGTTGTATTCAGACATTTGTCTGGTTTTTGTCCTCAAACTGCTCCTGAGACAAGAGACCAGCTTCTTCCTGATCTCCTCCAAAGCCTTCCGTAGTGTTTTAATGTGACCTTTGACTGTTGTAGCTCTGAATATCTCAAATCATTCAGTGTATTGATATGGAGCTGTAATGCGCTCAAAACCTGCCAGATTGGTGCTTCGTAGAATTCCAGTTAGTACAAGTGCAATACTAAAAGCCCCATATTAACATCTAAATAAAGACATCATCTTAATCTTAATAAGTAAGAATAATCAACGATTCCATTCTCAGAAATGTCCTTACAATGCAAAACACCCGTACATATACAATTCAGACACAAAATAAATGGAGAATAAGTATTAAAGAAGATATTTTAATGGTGCGGCTTTCGAGATAACCAGAATAAACATCTCTACAGTCAAAATAACGCAATATACACAATCTGACCAGACAGATCTCACCAATACAATCTCTGTATCCTCACAGTAAAACAATCAACCATTAAAAATACATTTAAAAAAACAACAACAAAGAGAAACCAGAGAGTCTCTACGGTTTTATCCAGTGATCTTTATCCAGCTTTTCCAAGAAAGCGAAAGCGTTGCACACGATCAATCAGCCTTTACGCAAACAGTAAATCCACAAACGTTAACAACTGCGTATTTGGCTTTACAAACTCCATTAGAAAAATGTTCTCTTTCAGATTTATGATGTCTAGGCAGCGTTTGGGATCGTTGCTGAAACACGGTCACGTTTGTACATCACAAAAACACCCAACTTAACTTAACAGAGCGATAATCCGGAAGACAAATTTCTCAGGGTTTCTTGACGAAAGCAGTCCGAGCTATGGCTTTAACAGTGATCTCTACCCTCGAACATTCAGCCAACATCATCCTCATTCATATTGCAAAGCTGAAACGCAGAGGTCATCTACGAGTTTATGAACAATCTTAACCGTCGACAGTATCTGATATCAAAGTTCTGGGATCCGACTGCAATGAAAATGACATTTCAGCACCGATGACAAACATGTTGTGATTTGGCTCGATCAAACCGTTCATCATAGTAAAATAAACGCCAAATGTCCTGCTTGACTATTAGCCCTCAAAACGTTTACAATTTGCGGCTCACTTGAAGCTCATAAATCGGCGTCTAGAAGCAAACAACAGATGATTTATGGCCGCGATGATGCTTCAATCAGCAGTTTGTGAACAAAACAGTAAATCCACTACAGCGACGTTATCGGAACGACACAAAAAATGTCGCTATTAAACCAAAGATTGGAGGAAAATGTAGCCAGAGATTAGCAGACAATATATTAAACACTCAAAAGCGAATCATTTCAAAGCGACGATTTACATCGATTTCATCCAAAGTACGTCTCGTTTAATCCAAGTCAACATCGATATACCAAACTGTTTTTATGAACAAGCTGCGGCGGGTTTAGCTAGTGAGAAGTTGGGATGTTTAGACAATACCGCTGACAGAATTAAAGGACTGAGGAAGTGATGTGACTCCTGAACAGGTACCAGACCTTCTTCAACACGTGTGATGGGCTACGGGAGCTTAATGAGAACACCTCGATTACACAATAACTTAGCATGCATTCATGGACGCGTTGGCACTTTGGATTTCCAGTAAAATAAATGTAACTCTTGGAACAATGATACAATGGTTCAGTGGGTTTACTTGATTTATTTTAAAGGTCAGTGCTTGAAAACTATTCATAAGGGATCTAGTGTTGACACGATACTGGAGATCAGTACTTTAATCAGCGTTGATTTGCCAGAATGTTCATGTGCTCAACAGAAGTGACTGTGATTGGCCGTGAAGGTCATCAGTTCACCAAACTCACCGCTGTTTACTGAGTGTAACCACAGATACAGGGACAACCGGAGTGTTTTAAAGTCACGTCGATCAGCTTGTCTGTCAATAGGCTGACATTTGAGTGATCCACTGATGAACCGAGGCTTTAAAATGCTCCATTGTCCCTGTATCTGTGGTTACACTTAGTAAACAGCGGTGAGTTTGGTGAGTCATTTCTGTTGAGCACATGAACACAGTGGCAAACCAGTGATGTTTATGAACGCCCTCAAATGTTAACGGGAAATTGATGGTTTTAAAATTCCAGTATCGACTGGTGTCGAATTCATCCATTTTGTGCTGACATTTGAGCGCGTTCTTAAACAGCGCTGATTTGCCATTGTATTCACCAGTGCTCAACAGAAGTGACTGTGATTGGCTGTGAAGGTCATCAGTTCACCGAACTCACCACTGTTTACTGAGTGTAACCACAGATAC
The DNA here is from genome assembly GCA_903798035.1 of Danio albolineatus. Lineage (NCBI taxonomy): Eukaryota > Metazoa > Chordata > Actinopteri > Cypriniformes > Danionidae > Danio > Danio albolineatus. The sequence continues at coordinate 2,436,684 of CAIGQQ010033255.1, forward strand.
AGGAACACTGGAGTGTTTTAAAGTCACGTCGATCAGCTGGTTTGTCTATAAGCTGACATATGAGCGACCCGCTGATGAATCGAGGCTGTAAAACGCTCCAGTGTCACTGTATCTGTGGTTACACTTAGTAAACAGCAGTGAGTTTGGTGAGCTGATGACCTTCACAGCCAATCACAGTCATTTCTGTTGAGCACATAAACACACTGGCAAATCAGCGCTGTTTATGAAAGCGCTCAAACGTTAGCAGGAAATTTCAGTATCGACTGGTGTCGAATTAATCTATTTCCTGCTAACATTTGAGCGCGTTTTTAAACAGCGCTGATCTGCTATTGTGTTCACATGCTCAACAGAAATGACTGTGATTGGCCATGAAGGTCATCAGTTCACCAAACTCACCGCTGTTTACTGAGTGTAAACACAGATACAGGGAAACTGTAGTGTTTTAAAGTCACGTCGATCAGCTTGTTTGTCTATAACCTGACATATGAGCGATCCGCTGATGAATCGAGGCTTTAAAACGCTCCAGTGTCCCTGTATCTGTGGTTAAACTCAGTAAACAGTGGTGAATTTGGTGAGCTGACAACCTTCACAGCCAATCACAGTCATTTCTGTTGAGCTTGTGAACACACTGGCAAATCAGCGCAGTGGTCACACTTTACAATAAGGTTCATTAGTTAATGTTAATTAATGAATTTACTAAAATAAACAAACAATGAACACTACGTTTACTACAGTATTTGTTCATGTCATGGATGAAAATACAGTTGTTCATTGTTAGTCCACGTTAACTCATGATGCATTAACTAATGTTAACAAGCATGGTCTTGGATGTTAATAATGCATTAGTGAATGTTCAATTATGATGATTAAATCCAGTACAAGTGTTGTTCATCATTAGTTCATGTTAGTAAATGCATTAACTAACGAACCTTATTGTAAAGGGTTACCGGAGATGAACACGCTCAAATGTTAGCGGGAAATGGATGTTTTTAAAATTAAAAACCTATATAAATAGTTTGCAACCACTTACCTTAAAAATAACAGTAGTAAACCCAGTGAATCATTAATATCAGTGTACTTTTTAAAGTCAACGACAAAAATAAACTGCGCGTGTTAATTTATCCGAATTTGGAACGCACAAAAAATTGGAAATCTTGAAGATGATGGAGATGAAGAGTGTGTTTAGAGTGAAAGAGTGCTCGAAATTGATAAGTGACAAGCAGAGACCACACCCCCAAGTGTAACGGCCGATAGGAGGCCGTTTGGTCTACCTGGAGGGGTGTGGTTTCAGCGAGAGCCCCGCCCTCGCAGACTTGGTCCCAGAACACAATCAGTCTCTTCCCCAGCGGAACGCCTCTTTAATTGGAGCGTAACGGTACGGCATCTAAGAGATCCTCCAGCGAGCCAGTGTCCTCCGTAGACTCTTGCCCATCCGCTGCATCCTGACGGCTCTTTTTTGTGGCACTCGGTGACGCGTCCTCTTGAAGAAGCTCTTTGGCGAGAATGTTTGTCACGGCGTGACCAGCTCCTCTCCGATTATTGGCTGAAACAGAATAAGCAAAACATTCTGTCATCCATTTATTCACTTGTTCCAAACCTCCATGACTTTCTTTATTAAGATATCGGACAGAAAGCTAAAACCTGTAAACATTAACTACCATAGTAGAGCCCTGCATTTGAGCCCGAGCCCGTCGGGGCCTGACTTTTTTTGTGCCCCTCGGGCCGGGCTTCGGGCCTATTTTCAGGTCTTAGCTAGCGTGAATATCGGGCTTCGGGCCTGCCTTATAAAAAAACTTTAAAAAAAGATGACATCTAATGCCTGCGGGCCACTCGCACAGTTGACTAATAGACAGGCTGAAATAAAAAATATTATTCGGAAAAAAATAATAATTTAAAAACGAATTTCGTATAGTTTGTCTATAGTTTATATAGTTTTGTTGGTCAGTTATTTTCAAAATAAATTAGAAGAACGAATAACATCTGAGGTGAAGTGCTTCAAAAAAAGTCGCTAATGCGTCAACAATGCCAAAACACAAACTGGATTGTTAACTGGTCAGATTAATATAAAATTATTATATATTAAAAACAATAATAATTGACATGTCTATTTGTGTCTGACACATTAAATGTTGCATTTTAAAATACTGATTTGTTTACAGAACAAAATCAAAGCACACAGAACATAACAGAGCATCTTCACGCACCTGCAGTGTTTCCAACAGCAGAGAAATAAATAAACTAATAGAATAAACTAAATAAAAAGAATAAAATAGATAGTCCTGCCCTAGATATTTTTCATTTAAATGAAAAATTTAGATTACAAAAGGAAAACACTGACTGAATCCTTTTTTTTTTTAAGAACCGGCATATGCTGTTTATCTAATCATATCAAGCTTATATATTTATCTTCCATCAAATAAAAATATCAGGCTACCTCCAATCGATCTCATTAAATATGCATTTAATTAATGCTCCGCTGTTAGTATTATATTACAAAACCCCTGTCAACATTTTAACATAAGTCATTAGTTTAAAGATTATGTCTTATGATTATGACTTCTTTCCTCCGTCTCACTCGTGGTTCATAGGCTATTGTAAAAATGCATATTATATAAGAAGTATTAATAACTGTAATTTTCTAAATGGGGGCGCCACGGTGGCGTAGTGAGTAGCACGTTCGCCTCACAGCAAGAAGGTCGCTGGTTCGATCCCCGGCTGGGCCAGTTGGCATTTCTGTGTGGAGTTTGCATGTTCTCCCCATGGTTGCGTGGGTTTCCTCCGGGTGCTCCGGTTTCCCCCACAGTCCAAAGACATGCGGTACAGGTGAATTGGGTAGGTTAAATTGTCCATAGTGTATGTGTGTGAATGAGAATGTATGGATGTGTTTCCCAGAGATGGGTTGTGGCTGGAAGGGCATCCGCTGCGTAAAACAAATGCTGGATAAGTTGGCGGTTGATTCCGCTGTGGCGACCCCGGATTATTAAAGGGACTAAGCCGAAAAGAAAATGAATGAATGAATTTTCTAAATGGAAAAAAGTTGGTTTGTTAGTTGTACACTAAATTATCAAAACTATAGCCTATTTGTTGAGTTTATGACGCATATCCAGGACGGAAGCGGTCAGCATCAGCGCAGGTTTGGCAACTCGTCTGTGTCAAACTGCAATATTCTTTGGCAAACGTGTTGTCAGCACGTGTGGTTGCACGTGTTACCGTCCCGCGAATTAACAAATATGTTGCACATCAGAGGCTGATCACTCCGAGCGTGCCTTTCAGTTCCAAAAGCGCGAGGCGCACCACTGTCTTTATGTTGACCAAAAAAAAGAAGCGCGGTGTGCTTTATTGTCATTGGGAAACGACTGAATCAGCTGACCCGTATTGTGCGCGAGTGTTCATTGGTAAAGTCAAACAGCTCTAGATAAATTGAAACAGCCACCACAGGTCTCTCCTCCATCATATAAGGCTTTCCGTAAAAAAACAAACAAAAAAAAAACTCCAATAATTTCTCTAAATCATTCTGAAATAAAAAATAAACGAAAAATATCAGTTCTCTATTAAATACAAATCTGGTCTATTTTAATGGCTGTAAAGGCTAAGGTGTTTGGCGGAAAAAAAACGAGCTTCGGGTCGGACTCGGGCCAAAAATTTTGATAAGCTGTCGGGGACAAGGGCCGGGCTACAGCCTGTGCGTCTCGGGCCAGGGTCGGACTCGGGCTTAGATATAAGGCCCGTGCAGGGCTCTATTCCATAGTATTTGTTTTTCCTACTATTTATTTATTTATTAAATATTGGTTTAATACATATCAAATCTTATTGTAAGTAGGGGCGACTTGGTGGCTCAGTGGTTAGCACCGTTACCTCACAGCAAGAAGGTTGCTGATTCAAGTCCCGGCTGGGTCAGTTGGCACTTCTGTGTGGTGTTTGCATGTTCTCCCCGTGTTGGCGTGGGTTTCCTCCGGTCCCCACAGTCCAAACACATGTGCTATTGTGAATTGAATAAACTAAATTGGCCGTAGTGAATAAGTGTGTATGGGTGTTTCCCAGTACTGGATTGCAGCTGGAAGGACATCCGCTGTGTAAAACATATGCTAAATAAGTTGGCGGTTCATTCTGCTGTGGCGACCCCTGATGAACAAAGAGACTAAGCTGAAGAAAAATGAATTATTGTAAGTATGTAAAATTAAAGATATTGGTAAACAGATTTAATAAGTGCAACTTTTCTTAAAGGTTTTATTGAGATGTACTGTTGTTGATTGGATATGTCTCCCTGATTAGGAAGTTTTACAGAGACATAAGCAAAATAAGAGCCGCTTAAAATGATTTCACAATATTTCACAGCATTTAAGACTTTTTAAGGCCTAAAATTGTATTTTAATTGTCATTTTAAGACTCCGCGGATGCCCTGTTAGAGTTTAAAATAACACTGAACATTCATAAACCCGCATCAGATTAATATCCTGACAAAACAGATGCACAACATCATATATGACCTCATAAATGTTCATTAATTCAGTCCGTTTAGAAGACCGTCTAGTGGAAAACACTCCAATGACAACAACAACTGAAGGACAAAACTCCTGCGGTGGGACTCTGACATGAGGATACTGTCTGAGAATGTCAGATTTCATTCACATTCTCCAGTCTGTATGCAAAACAAGAGCATGCAGAGGAAGTACACACACACACAAACACACACACACACACACACACACACACACACACACACACACACACA
>CAIGQQ010033255.1:2458083-2473629 GCA_903798035.1 Danio albolineatus
AGATAGATAGATAGATAGATAGATAGATAGATAGATAGATAGATAGACAGACAGATAGATACATTCACATAGAAAGTAAATGTTAACATTATATTGAAACAGCTGTTTATATTTTCCAGAACAACTGACCACTTATCAATTATCAATCTGTAAATTATCAAGCTGTAAACATGTTTAGTACTTTAAATGAGGACAATAAACATGCGTTATTGATGTGACCAAAAAAAGTCTGTGAGTTTGTAGTATACAACATGGTTTGTAGAAATTCTGTGAATTAAATTGCAACCCCCCAAAAATAATACCAATCAACAAGAGTAACGAGAGATAAGAGTCAGCTCACTATAGAACAAACATGATTGATTTTATTTTATTTAATATTTTTGCATTGATGAGGAAAAAGTGCCATTATGGATGCGACACCTCTGCGTTATGGATGTGGCGAATGTGAAACTGCCACTCGTGTTACTTGGGTAAATCAAATAAAATTGTTTAAAAACATTGCCAGAGACATTTTTGAGTATTTATAAGGTACTGTAAAATACTTGCTTACACAAAATACTTGGAAACGAGTTCCGTATTTTGGTGAAAACTTTTTGTTTTCTTGGCAAGGTTGACATGCACACGCGCACACACACATACGAACACACACGGGCACACGCACGCACGCACGCACACACACACACACACACATATACACACACACAGTTGAAGTCAGAATTATTTGCCCCCCTTTGATTTTTTTTTTCTTTTTTTTTTTAAAAATATTTCCCAAATGATGTTTAACAGAACAGAACAGAACAGAAGGAAATTTTCACAGTATGTCTGATGATATTTTTTCTTCTGGAGAAAGTCTTATTTGTTTTATTTCGGCTAAATAAAAGTTTTAAATTTTTTAAAAACAATTAAGGTCAAAATTATTATCCCCTTTAAGCTATTTTTTAAATAGTCTACAGAACAAACCATCGTTGTACAATAAATTGCCTAATTACCCTAACCTGCCTAGTTCACCTAATTAACCCAGTTAAGCCTTTAAATGTCACTTTAAACTGTATAGAAGTGCCTTGAAAAATATCATGACAAAGATAAAATAAATCAGTGATTAGAAATAAGTTATTAAAACGATTATGTTTAGAAATGTGTTGAAAAAAATCTCTCAGTCAAACAAAAACTGGGGAAAAAATAAACGGGGCTAACAATTCTGACGTCAACTGTATATCTGTCTCTCTCCCTCTCGATATATATACATATACATATATATATAAAATGCGATGCAAAAAAAGCATTTTTTACATTTCATACAGGGTTAGCAATAATAACCTCATTAAGAATTTTTACTTTAGTTGGTTACAGAACAAACCACTGTTGTCCAACAGCTTGTCTAATTAAAATAACTTCCCTAACCTAATTAACCTAGTTAAGCTTTTAAAAAATATCAGTTTGGTATCTTACAATATAAGCAGAAGAAGATTATTTACAGTCGTCATTTCATATTATAAACTAGCTATGAAAACCTATTGTTCAAAAATGTGTTCTCTCTCCGTTTAACAGCACTTGGGAAATATTTTAAAAGACTTGCCTTAATATCTAAACTTGCGTAAAACAATTTAAGCATCTAAATTGGACTTTAATCTGAATACAAGAATCTTACAAAATAATTTACAAAATAACATTTACCGTCATCACGGTTACAATCAGTTATTAGAAATTAGACATAAAAATATTAAGTTTAAAATGTGCTTTCTCTACGTTTAACAGCACTTGGGAAATGTTTTAAAAGAATTAAAATTTCACAGGAGGACTAAAAATAAGGTCAAGAATCTTGGTGTGATTCTGGAGTCAGATCTGAGTTTCAGTAGTCAAGTCAAAGCAGTTAGTAAATCAGCGTACTATCATCTCAAAAACATTGCAAGAATTAGATGCTTTGTTTCCAGTGAAGACTTAGAGAAACTTGTTCATGCTTTTATCAGCAGCAGGGTGGATTACTGCAACCGCCTCCTCACTGGCCTTCCCAAAAAGAAAGTCAGACAGTTGCAGCTCATCCAGAACGCTGCGGCCAGGATTCTGACCAGAAGCAGAAAATCAGAGCACATCACACCTGTCCTCAGGTCTTTACACTGGCTCCCAGTTACACTCAGAATAGAGTTTGAAGTATTACTACTTGTCTATAAATCACTAAACAGCCTAAGACCTCAATACATTACAGATATGCTGACTCAATACAAACCTAACAGATCACTCAGATCATATAAACTAGAAATTCCAAGAGTTCAGTCAAAACAGGGTGAATCGGCCTTCAGCTACTAACTGCTGGAATCAGCTTCCAGAAATTATCAGATGTGCTCCAACATTAGGCACATTTAAATCAGGACAGAAAACACTGAAAAATCTGTTTAGCTGTGCTTTTACTGGATGAGCACTGTGCTACGTTCGACAGATCACACCATTATGTATTTCTCCTCTTTTTTTATTCTTTTATAACCTGCTTTAACATATTTTAATCAGTTTTGATCTGTTTTAATCATTTTTATTCTTTATTTTCCTGTCTCTTTTATTCCTGTTTATGTAAAGCCCTTGAATTACCATTGTGTATGAAATGTGCTATATAAATAAACTTGCCTTGCCTCATCATGTTGATGTCAACAGCATGTTCCATAATATTTGCAAGGCATTATGCAATTCACAACTGCTTTCACCCAAAAAAAAAGCATCAGAAAAACATACATTACTAACACAATGACACTGAAATCTCCATCTTTATCAGAGCAGTGTCCACCAACCCACACAATAGTATAGACTGCAAGAAGGCACATTTCAGCATCTATCGTTTTATCTCTCCAACTGAAGGCATTCCTGCCTTGTGTGCAATAACATGGCAGACAGATTGGATTAAAAAGCAAAAGTGGATTTCTCTGAGGTCTGAGTATGTTTTGCTGTTCATTTTCTTTATCTCTCACATGCTGAACCCTTCTCACGTGTGCAGCGGCAAAGAGCAGAAGCAGGCCACCCTAAAGCAACAATTTAAGCACACATGGATGAGCATTTTAAATAGCACACAGTTGCTGACTGGAAAATGTAGATTGTTCTGATGCACGACCTGCAGTTAATCACTGTTTCATTACTGTACAAATAAGGTGGCATGATATCAAAAGGTGCTATTCCTTATTAGGGAACTAAAATGTTTTAAGCTATTTAGAGTTAAATAAGATATAAATGTGTCATATTTTGCCCCCAAGCCTTTAACTGCATGTATATATGTATTTTCCCTGCAAGCTTTTAATGTATTTCCAGTGCTGTCAAATGATTAATAGCTATCATTAGCATTCAAAATAAAAGTTCTTATTTATAATAAGTCTGCGTGTACTGTGTATATAAATACATGCAGGACTATATTTTATAAAATGCTTGTTTATTTTTATATATTATATAACTAATTATATATAAACATAAATATATATGTACATATTTTGTATATTTTAAGTATTTTAATGTGTGTGTATATAAACATATACATAAATATACACAGTACACACGTATATATTACATAAATACAACTTTTATTTTGGACGTGATTGCGTTAAATCATTTGACAGCACATATTTTGTTGGCATAACACATATATTTTTCATTATTATAATTTTTTTGACTAAACAGATCAAACAAAAGGGCGTCAAGGTGACGCAATGAGTAGCAAGATCACCTCACAGCAAGAAGGTCACTGGTTCGAGCCTCGGCTGGGCCAGCTGGCATTTCTGTGGGAAGTTTGCATGTTCTCCTCGTGGTTGTGTGGGTTTCCTCCGGGTGCTCCGGTTTCCCCCAAAAGTCCAAAGACGTGGTATAGGTGAATTGGGTAAGCTAAATTGTCCGTATAGTGTATGTGAATGAGTTTGTATGGATGTTTCCCAGTGATGGGTTGCAGCTGGAAGGGCATCTGCTGTGTAAAACATATGCTGGATAGGTTGGCGGTTCATTCCACTGTGGTGACCCCAGATTAATAAAGCGACTAAGCCGAAAAGAAAATGAATGAATGAATTTTTTGTGTGAGCATATATACATATACATAAATATGCACAGTACACACGTATATACTACATAATTATAAACTTTTATCTTGGATGTGATTGTGATTAATCATTTGACAGCACATTTTTTAAAAATGTCATTCAGTTAACATAATATTCTTTATTTATTATCGTATTATGTTTATTATAATTACACTTATATTCTTTATTACTATATTACAAACAAAAAACACTGACACGGGACTCTTCGCACATACAAACACAACCGTAACTTGGTCCAAAAACAAAATATTCTAGAAGGAATGTGTAGATTAAACCTCAGGAGACTTTAGTCCGAAGTCATAGAAACAAACTTTCATAAAAAAAAAATAGAAATAATAAAATCAATGATTTAAAAAAAAAAAATCAACAGAGTAAATAAAATCAATATGAATAATAATAATAATAATAGTAATAATAAAAATAATAATAATAATAATTTTCCCCGAGATGGGTTGCGGCTGGAAGGGCGTTCGCTGCGTAAAACATATAGCTGACAAGTTGGTGGTTCATTCCGCTGTGGTGACCCCAGATTAATAAAGGGACTAAGCCGAAAAGAAAATGAATGAATGAATGAATGAATGAATGAACAATAATAATAATAATAATAATAATAATAATAATAATAATAATAATAATAAAATCAATAAATCAACAGAGTTTGTGCTCAAAAAACAGAAACCCTCTCTGTAATTCAACTCTAGAAGGAAGAGGTGATGATTATTTTAGGCCTTAATCAAAATAAACGTCCAGGCTACAGTCAATGCGTTGTGATCAATATTATTTTAATGATTCTAAGAGGCACGAGGTGTGCTGTAAAAATCCAAAGACGGAAAATTCAGCATCAGATGGTGCAAAAAGTGTGAGCTTTGAAGTCCCAGTCAAACATACTTCATCCGAATTCAAAGTGCCAAACCAGAAAGTATAAACAACTACATCATCAGCAGGCTAGTAGCCATCATACGATACTTAAATATGTCACAAAATTGAATGAAGATGAGTTAATAAAGCATTTATTGACATACAAATTAACTATCAATATATGCCTGAATAATAAGATAAAATAAATGATTTAAATAGCTTATTAATCATTTACTTATATATTTAGAACGATCTTAAAATAAACTACAAGCTATTGTTAAATAACTGGTTAGTATATAATGCAATACTTTATTTAGTAATAAAAAAATAATCATTAAGCATAATAACACAATCCTTAAGGACATAATACAGTCAAGAGTACAGCATTTGAAGATGTATATACAAACTGCTTACAAACATCTATTAATGTACAGTTAATGCTTAACAAATAATGAATTCTCTATTTGCTGCTGCTTAACAAATGATTCACAGTGTGTAGTTATTACAAAGTGTTACCAACTATTGGCCTATTATGAACATATTCAACTTCACTGTTTAATTGTACAGTCATATTATCTGTCACAAGAGCCCTAATGTCTGTTTTGCAGCACTACCATATACTGTGGCATAACATTTGCTCACGTGTATACATCAGGCGTTCGCTGCCCGATTAAATGCACGTCAGAATATGTTAGCACTGCAGATGAGTTCAGTGCACAGCCATAAATACCAAACATCTGGCTGCTCAGAAAACATTACTGTCAGTTTAGACGTTTAATCACGCAGGCCGAGTGAAAACCAATGCAGTTTACACGAGGTCTTACAGACAAGGAGCTAAATCATCCTTTATCCTAGATAAGCTCAAGTCACGAGCCTGGACAGTATTAATGTTTCAGCGAGATTTCTCTTAATCAGAGTTATATTTTGTAAACATTATGACAAAATCTTAGCAAATATGTTAGTTTTTAAAGTTCACTAATTTAAGAAAAGCACTTGATGGATGTATTTTTTGTCACGAACACCTTCTGGATTTAGTGTGCAATGAATATGTACATGGTAAACTTCATTTATTTGGTCTTGGTGGTATAGATCTGCTATGCTGCTTTGATTACTATGGCTGAGCAAGTACTGAGACCTGCTACTGCCAGTTTATACACAGACATGCCGCCTGAAAATTGAACATGCTGCTGCTGCAAACATAGTATATACAGTATGTAACCCCCGTAGCAGATCTAAACACAAAAGGAGCTGGGGTGGAGGAGGGTCTCTGAAAACGCGCCACAGCTTAATGTAGAATGATACTGAGCATTTAAAATAATGAGGAGCAAGCTCATTGGCTGCTCAGCTGACAGCAACCAATCTCCTGCGCCATGTAGTTATTAGGTTACCTATTAGCCTGATTGTGCCATGCCGGAAATGTCATAAATCTTAATTCTTGGTTGAGGATACTTTAAACTTATGGTGTAGCAACTTTGCATATTCATTCATTCATTTTCTTTTTGGCTTAGTCCCTTTATTAATCTGGGGTCACCACAGCGGAATGAACCGCTAACTTATCCAGCACATGTTTTACACAGCGGATGCCCTTCCAGCTGCAACCCATCACTGGGAAACACTCACTCTCATTCACACGCATACACTATGGACAATTTAGCTCACCCAATTCACCTATAACGCATGTTTTTGGCCTTGTGGGGGAAACCGGAGCTGAATTCCAACTGACTCAGCCGAGGCTCGAACCAGTGACTTTCTTGTTGTGAGGCGACAGCACTACCCCTAACTTTTCATATTACTATCTTTAAATTTTGAAATATTATATATATATATATAAAGTATAAATTAAATTCCACCACAACTATTTACATATTTTATAAGCAGATGCATTGGAGCAAAGAGAAGCTAATTATCTCTGCTTTCGTTTGCAAATCTTATTTTAAAACATAACTCAGTCGTGGACAGATAGGTAATAAATCATCAATGCATAACATCAACATCAGACGTTGTTTTGCATAATGACAATTTCATGGCTGAAATGTTGTATAACAATATCTAAAATTTTTAGATATAATTAGTTTGCAAGCCTTAATAATATATTTGTTAGAGCAAAGAATTTGCAAGCAAGTGTATATGACCAACTAATATGATTAGAGATTAATTACTGAAATGATGCCTGCTAATCACCACAGGGTTCTGATTAGAGAACTTGTAGTCAGTAGATGATATATAGCTTCAGTGATTGCTCAGATGTACATATGCAAGTAATACATATACAACAAATAAAACAATTAAAATTACATCCCTGAGATGTTCTTATATTTCAGTTAATTTGTAATTCGATATATCTCAGTTTACCGGCAACATGGTGGCTCAGTGGTTAGCACTATCGCCTCACAAAAAGAAGGCCGCTGGTTTGAGTTCCGGGTGGGTCAGTTGGCACTTCTGTGTGGAGTTTGCATGTTCTCCTGTGTTGGTGTGGGTTTCCTCCGGGAGCTCCGGTTTCCCTCACAGTCTAAACACATGCGCTTTAGGTAAATTGAATAAACTAAATTGGCCATAGTGTATGAGTGTGTGCATGAAAGAGTGTGTATGGGTGTTTCCCAGTAATGGGTTGAGGCTGGATGGGCATCCGCTGTGTAAAACATATGCTGGATAAGTTGGCGGTTCATTCCGCTGTGGCGGCAGAATGATGAATAAAATGACTAAGCCAAAAGAAAACGAATGAATGAATGAATGAATGAATATCTCAGTATACAGAAGTATCCAATATATTCCTTTGCTCATACAAATAATAATGATTGTTATTTTACACTTCCAAGGATGCAAAGAGTCTCATATTACGAAGCACAACTCGCCTGCAATAAATAGACAGTAATAAACAGATCTCGAGTAATAAACAGATTTAAACTGTTAAACAGTGTTTGAGGTTGTTCAGTCACAACATAACAGTATAATAGAGTAACACTGAACTTACTTTGTCCGTCACTCATACAATGTCACAGTAATACGAGCATTAAACAAACTTTCCAGACAAAACGGCTGGTAACAATTGTTAACAAACTTTGAGCATGCGTGCTTGAAACATGTGACAGTCTGTTATTAAATGTTCTTGTATTTTTAGAGCCCGCTGTATGTGTGCAAACGTTTTGCCTGTTTTCATTATTTAGTATATCAACTTTGAAGAAATTCATTGTGAAAAGGCACATTAAAATTGTATTTTACCCTGCCTGGACTGAAAAAGACGCATCCTGACACAGCACTGCTGGTAACACTTTACAACAGGCCTCCTTTAGTTAATGTTAAATAAATTTACTAACATGAACAAACAATGAATATATTCATTACAGTATCAATTAATGTTTGTTACAATGAAACAAGTTCTTGTTAACTCACAGTGTATTGACTAATGTTAACAAGCAAAAATTTGGATTTTTATAATGCATTAGGCCTAGTACATGTTATGATTAATAAATGCTGTACAAGTTTGTTCATACTTGATGCAAGTAAATGCATTAACTAACATCAACTAATGGAGTTTTATGGTAAGGTATGACAGAACTGCTTATCGCAAATGCATTTATTATTAACATCAAGGAGATGTTTGAGTCCTGAAATGGACACAAAACGAATTTCTGCTTAAACCAGATAAAAGGGACTGTAAATGGATCATGTGAAATAATTTATATTCAATTCGTGTTTATTTATAGAGCACTTTTACAATGTAAATTGTGTCAAAGCAGCATAACATAGATGTTTTAGTACATTGAAACCATGTCAGTCCAGTGTTCAGAATTTAGGTTCAGTTCTTATAAATGCCATGTTTAATAGTATTTCCCCATTCTTACTTAACAGAATCACAACTGATCGTGATCGTAATAATCTTTTAATTATCACAACTTTATTACTATAACTTGTTAAATAATAAAGCATCTTCAAGCAAATGTTAAAACATACAAAGTGTAAATGTAAACACATTTAGAGGCTGGGATTCAAATATACTGACAAAATAAATTGGTGTAGCATTTACTCTGAACCTAATCTACGAAATTGCTAATACATTTAATAAGACATTGCAAAGAATCTGCAAGTTACATGTTAAAATAATGGTGGAATTTTGCAGTAGAAAGATTGCAGTGGTATTTTCAAAATACTATAGTAATAATAGCACAGTTTCTTGTAAATCACACTTCAGTGATGTTTATTTACAACTTGGGTTGGAACAACACTGTAAAAAAATTCAGGTTGCCTTACATTAAGCTGAATCAAATTAACCTTATGAGTCCATTTAACTTATATTATGTTAAATTGACTTAATAATTAACTTATAAAATTAAATTAGAACATGATTAAGGTAATTTAATAAGTTACAATGACATTAAAACATATGCAGTCAGGACTAATTGATCTTATGTTTTTTTTACAGTGAAAATACTGTATGCATGGTTCATGTCTTGAAAAGGTCCAAAGGATGATTATTAAAGGAAATTTAGATTTTAAAATCAGCAATAACAAATAGCACATACAGTACATGACTGAATTATAAAGGATAACATTAAAACATTAGTCAAAGCCAAAACTAAAGTGCTAGAGTACAGAAAGAAAGATAAAACCATAATAAATACGGTTTACGAAAATAGAAGAGTGCTCACGTGCAATACAGATCCCACATCTGTCACTCATGTAATATTTCAGTCTGAGAGAGAGAATGCAAAAAATAAAATAAAAATATAATAAAAAATGTAAAAAATAAAAAACAAAAAAATGAAACAAAAAAATAAGAAATAAAATACAAATAAAGAAATTAATATAAAGTTGAAGTCAAAATTATTCACCCTCCTGTGAATGTTGTTTTCTTTTTCTAATATTTCCCAAATAATGTTCAACAGATTCAGGAATTTTCACAGCATTTCCTCTAACATTTTTTTCTTTTGGAGAAAGTCTTGTTTTATTTCAGCTAAAATAAAAAGCAGTTTTATTTTAAATCCATTTTAAGAATAACATTATTTTTAGCCAATATTATTTTAGACTGTCTACGAAACAAACCACTGTTATACAAAAACTAGCCTAATTACCCCAACTTTAACTCTAATTAACCTAGTTAAGCCTTTAAATGTCACTTCATGCTGAATACTAGTATCTCAAAGAATATCTAGTCTAATAGTATGTGCTGTCATCACGGTAAAGATAAAAGAAATCAGTTATTAGAAATGAGTTATTAAAACTATCATGTTTAGAAATGTGTTGAAAAAAATCTGCTCTCCATTAAACAGAGACAATATACAGGGGGGTTAATGATTTAGGAGGGCTAATAATTCTGACTTCAACTGTGTATCTAAATAAGAAAAACAAATGAAAAATTAATTAAAAGCAAAACTAATTCAAAAGCAATTGAGCACTGAATAGAAAGTAAGATTTGCCATCATATCTCAGCACAAAGAACGCACAGATCTTCATCAAACACACACTCAGTGATCAGTCTTGCCATAGAATAAGCAAATTATGAAAAACACAACTTCTGAAGTACTTATTTTTGCACTAAAGCTCTTTCTGAATCATATGTTATGCATTTATACACATACGAACTACATACAACAACAAAAAATGAGCACATCAGATAGGGTGAACACTGTGAACACAATTTAAACAACAAAATTTTCACCATTTATGCAAACAAAAAGCTGAAAAGTGCACAAAAAGATTGACTTAAATCCATTATTATGAAACAGGTTAAACTTATTATAATGATGAACCTTTGTCATTTGTTTGATTAAAGGCTTTTCAGTCAGATCTGTTGAGGAAGGTTTTCTGATGTGACTATTAGGATCAGACCATCAGGAGGAGGGGGGTTAGAATTTATGTGGCACTAAGAGCTTGGCACGTGTGGCACTGCGGCCGTCCACATGCACTGACGTCCCAATCTTATTCTGCATGTCAAAATCAATGAAGTCAGATCCAAATCTAAAGTCTCCTCTCCACGAGCCTGTGGTTAGAAACGAGTTAAATCGATCATCCTTCTGCAGGGTATTGAATCGGCTCACGTCTGAGTATCCAGGAGGACCGTAGGTAGGAGGAAAAATGGGTAAGTTTGCAGTGGAACGGTACAAGTATCGGTCTTTACATAGTTTTATATAGATCACCGAAATGATGAGCACAAAGAAAAGACTCGACACGCCAGCCAAAGCCATTATTAAATATAAAATAAGATCACTGTGCGTGTGTGACTCCTCAATGCCACGTGCAAAAAGCTCATCGATGACAGGCAAACCGTTTTCAGTCATAATATTAACAGTTGCAGTAGCAGAGAAAGATTCAGGCCCGTTGTCGCTTACAGAAACTATTACTGCTTGTTTGATTTCATCATCCTCAGCAAATGATCGAAGCGTCCTGATTTCCCCACAGTGCAGTCCAATGGAGAACAAATTAGGCTGTGTGGCTTTTACAATCCTATAGGAGAGCCATGCATTGTGTCCCGCGTCTGCATCAACAGCAACCACTTTGGTGACCAAATAACCAGCGGGCGCAGCTCGGGGGACGATATCATCCGCGACGTATCCGTCAAACTGAACAGGGTACAGCACAACCGGAGGATTGTCGTTCATATCTGTAATATAGATCCGGATCGTGCACGTGCTTGTAAATGAAGGCCTTCCTCCGTCACGCGCCATGGCTTGAGCGTAGAAGTGAGTGGATGCTTCGTAATCGAAAGGACGAATTGTAAATATCTCACCAGTTTCTGCATTGATAGATAGATAAAGAGCGGAGTCTTCTGAAAGAGAGTATAATATACGAGCGTTCTGCGCTTCGTCTGCGTCGTCGGCTTTGATTTTGATCACTGGGGTTCCCTGAGGCTGATTCTCAGCAAACTGGACGCTATAGTTTGAGTGTCTAAAAATCGGAGGATTGTCGTTTATGTCTGTGACGGTTATGGCTATGGTTTTACTGCTGAATAAAGGAGGTGTTCCAGCATCTACTGCGATCACGGTTATGTTGTAGTGAGAACACAATTCTCGGTCTAACCTGCCATCAATTACGAGCATGAAGTAATTCTTGACTTCTGATACTAGTTTGAATGGCATCTCAGCAGATAGTTTGCATGTGACGCGACCGCCAACGTCAAGATCATAAACGTGTAGCAAAGCTACCATCGTTCCTGGTGAAGCATCTTCAGGCACTGAAGACGAAGCTGATTTTACTGCGATAACCGGTGCGTTGTCGTTTACATCGATCACTTCTATGATTAGTTTGCAGTGAGATGACTGTCCGCCACCGTCTTTAGCTTGTACATCCAGTTCATGAGAACTTGCCTCTTCATAATCCAAAGCGCCCATGATCCTGACCTCCCCCGTCACAGGGTCGACCTCCAAAATCCCTCTGGTCTTATCAGGAACGTGACTGAAAGAATAACTAACCACTCCGTAAATCCCGCTGTCTAAATCTGTGGCGTTTAACTTGACCAGCACAGAACCCTGAGAGGAATTTTCCTCTACGCTGACTTTGTAAACGCTCTGACTGAATACTGGGATGTTATCATTGGCGTCTAAGACGTGAATGTGAATCGATGCGGTTCCAGAACGAGAAGGTCGGCCACCGTCGACTCCGCTCAGCGTCAGAAAGTGATCAGCTTTGCTTTCTCGATCCAAAGGCTTCTTGAGGACCAGTTCAGGATACGCGTTGTTATCCATCTGAGTGTTCATCTCCAAAGCGAAATATTCATTCTCGCTGAGTTGATAATGATAGACAGAATTAGCTCCGATGTCAGGATCGCGAGCGCTTTCAAGTGGAAAACGTCTCCCGAGGACTGTCGATTCTAGTAGCTCCAGTTCAATCTGACCATTGTCAAACGCCGGGCTGTTATCGTTGATGTCCTGGACATCCAGAAGGAGGCTGTACACTTTAAGAGGGTTCTCCAAAAGCAGCTGGAACTGCAGGACGCAGTGAACCGACTGTGCGCAAAGCTCCTCGCGATCCATTCTTTCGCTCACTAAAAGCAAACCCGTTTCAGCTCTCAGCTCGCAAAACTGACGGCTTTCTTCAGCAACGACACGAGCGCTGCGCCTCATGAGCTCAGACACATCGATTCCCAAATCTCTCGCCACATTTCCGATGACAGAGCCTTTCCGCATCTCCTCAGGAACCGAATAGCGGACTTCAGCAAAACAACCGCACACGCAAATCAAGCAGACGCAAAGCTGAGGCCAAAATTGACACGACAAACACATCATGTTGCTAAATATTAAGAGTTACTCTTAAAGAAATGGCAACAGAAATAACTAAAGCCAAAGCGCATTCTGAACAGATCCCGCAGACACTGCTCTCTGATGCCTGCTCTTGTCGGCTCAGATATTTATTTTCATCTCTCTCTCTCGCTCTCTTTCTCTGCACGCCTACAGCACTGCCCTCCCCATCCATCCCTCGGTCTGCCTCTCCCTCCTCTGCTTGCTGCGTAATGCTGATTAAACTGGGGAATCAGGGCACACAGTACAGATCACTGACTAAGCAGAGGATAACATACGAGCGTCACCCTCTGGTGAGACCAACAAAACACTTTAACCAAAGTGATATTAACAATAATAACACTTAAAATGTATGTTCTGTTTGATGTAATTTGTATTTCAGAAGCCAAACTAAATTTTAAAAGGTTTTTAAAAATCTTGATTTTTGTTTTTATAAATAATAAAAGTTTAAGAAGGACCGATGAAGCAGAACACAAGGCACTGTTCGCACCTTTCATTTTTATATTTATGCACTCCAGATTTTAATAGAAGAATATGCATATAACAAGCTCGTAATATTAATTTTACTTAAAGGAATACTTTCCCCCCAAACTGAGCATAATTGACTGCATTTTGAAGATGAATATTTGTATTAATTTCTCAGTGAAAATAGGTCAAATATTCTGGTGCATTCGAACAAAACAGATTTATTAAACAGATATATCTATCAAAATATTATTTTAGTCACCAAACATCTTTAGAAATAGAAAGATAATGCATTTAAATTCATTCAAAATATTGAAAAAAAAATTACAACCTACAAAATTTCAACCAAATTTCAAACATTTTTCCATTTTTCTAGAATTTTGCTCCTTTTAAATATTGTATTTAACATTTTTCTTTAACATAAATTTGGGTGTGGTAATTTCAGACCATTATTTTAAGTTATTTTGTTAGATTAGCTCCACATTTTGGCTTCAGTATTGACTAATCACAAATATAATATTGTAAAGCATCCTATAGTTCAGTGGTTCTCAAGCTTTTTTCACCAAGTACCACCTCAGAAAAAAATTGTCTCTCCAAGCACCACCATAATAAACGGTATTGAAGTACAGTAGCGTAGTAGGCCTCATTAAGCAGCTACAGCACTGCACAGTTCAAAAGCAAGGCAGATTATTCTTCAAATTAAGAATATTTATTATTGGCAGCCACTTAAATAAAATGTTTAGCCTGTTAAAATTAATTTACTGATCACGTTGTTGTTATCGTACGCGTCAAAGCGTTAAAAGTGTGTTCATTTTTTTACTTTAATTATTCTGAGATTCCTCTGCGTACCACTAGAAGGAAGCTTGTGTATCACTAGTGGTATGCGTACCACAGTTTGAGAACCGCTGCTATAGAGAAAATTAACTTAAATGAGAGATTGGTAAGGGGTGTACTATGCTGAGCACGGTATATGTCATAATTTACTCAACATTTACTTGTTTAAAATTAATTTTAATTTTAATTAAAGTTAATTTCTTCTGTTGAACACAAAATAAATTATGTTGGAAACCTGTAACATTAACTTTCATAACATTTGCTTTCTTTGTTATGTAAGTCAATGGTTAGAGTTTTTTAACATTCTTCAAAATATCTTCCTCAACAACCACTTAAGGGAGAATATAAATACAAATAGTGAGTACATTGTCATTTTTGTGTGAAATGTTGCTTCTAAACTTCTAATAAAGGCCAGATGTTAAGTTTGTACACAGTCTCATGAACAAGAGACAATTTCCTTCAGTTTTGTCACTTTATTCAGGAGGGATTGCCACAGTGGAATTAACCACCAGCTTGTCCAGTATATGTTTTATACACAGTGGATGCCCTTACAGCTGCAACCTAGTACAGGGAAACATCCATGCACACTTATCCACACATATACACAATGGCCAATTTAGTTTCTTACATTCCTCTATAGCACATGTGTTTGTTCTGTGATGGAAACCGGAGCACCCGGAGGAAACCCACACCAACATAGGGAGAACATACACACTCCACACAGAAATGCCAACTAATCCGGCCGGGACTCGAACCGGCGACCTTCTTGCTGCGAGGCCACAGTGCTAACCACTGAGTTCCCCCTTGAACAAGGCACTATACGAAATAAAAAAAGTCAACATGCATGGTTGTCATGACAAAAACACTGCTTCAAAATAAATCTACATTGCAATGCCAGTAAAAAAAACACAAGTATTGAACAGTGTGATCAATAATGAAATTCCATGGTGATGACAATGCTGCTCATATAAAATAAAATGCAGACAACTTCATACCTTATTTTCAGAGGTATTGTCCTCAGCATCTAGTCCTTCCAGATCATACAAAGCTGTCTTTCTCAGAGTCAGGTCAGCAGTCAGCGTGCCATCATTATAAGA
>CAIGQQ010033255.1:2543629-2556677 GCA_903798035.1 Danio albolineatus
ACATTGTCATTCACACACATACACTACGGACAATTTAGCTTACCCAATTCACCTGTACCGCATGTCTTTGGACTGTGGGGGAAACCGGAGCACCCGGAGGAAACCCACGCAACCACGGGGAGAACATGCAAACTCCACACAGAAATGCCAACTGACCCAGCTGAGGCTCGAACCAGCAACCTTCTTGCTGTTAGGCGAACGTGCTACTTACTACGCCACCGTGGTGCCACATATATTTATATATTTGAGGGAATGATTATTTATTTTTATGTTTATAAATTAAATATTTTTACCTAATACAAATTAAATGTAAATATACAGTATATGTAAATACTTTGGTTTTGTATTTATTTATTTATTTTTGTATTTTATTTATTCATTCATTCATTCTCTTTTCATCTTAGTCGCTTTATTATTCAGGGGGCGCCACTGAGGAATGAACCGGCAGCAGATGCCCTTCCAGCCACAACCCAGCATTGGGAACCACACATACATGCAATTTAGGTAATTTAATACACCTATAGCGCATGTGTTTGGACTATGGGAAAAACCAGAGCACCTGGAGGAAACCCACGCCAACACAGGGAGAACACGCAAACTCCACACATAAAATTCCAACTGACCCAGTTAGGGCTTGAACCAGCGATTTTCTTGCTGTGAGGCCACAATGCTAACCGTGACACCCTTTCTTTATACATATACAATGTTTATACGCAGAGTACACGCACATTATGTAAATTAAAATGTGATTAATCATTTGACAGCACTAATATATTTATAAGAGCTTTAAATTTCAAATCTGTCGAATAAATCAATGTGAATCATTTTGTTACTGCTCAGAAATGACTCATGATCGTCCTCAGATTGATTGCATGAACAACAATATACATATAATAACTGTGAATATAAGACATTTAACAATTATCAACAGGCACCTTCAGTGTAATTTATGGACATTTTTAATATGTTTGTTTTCATTTTTAACCCACCATGGAAATGGTTTCTTGCTTTTACAGCCAGAATACTCTGAAAAGGGGTGTCACGATGGCGCAGTGGTTAGCACGATCGCCTCACTGCAAGAAGGTCGCTGGTTCGAGCCTTTCTGTGTGGAGATTGCATGTTCTCCATGTGTTTGTGTGGGTTTCCTTCGGGTGCTCCAGTTTCCCCCACAAGACATGTGGTATAGGTGAATTGGGTAAGCTAAATTGTCCGCAGTGTATGAGTGTGAATGAGTGTGTATGGGTGTTTCCCAGTAATGGGTTGCAGCTGGAAGGGCATCCGCTGTGTGAAACATATGCTGGATAAGTTGCAAGTTCAATCCACTGTGGCGACCCCAGATTAATAAAGGGACTCAACCGAAAACAAAATGAAGGAATGGATAAGTTGGCGGTTCATTCCGCTGTGGCAACCCTAGATTAATAAAGGGACTCAACCGAAAACAAAATGAATGTATGGATTAGTTGGTGGTTCATTCCACTGTGGTGACCCCTGATTAATAAAGGGACTCAACCGAAAACAAAATGAATGTATGGATTAGTTGGCGGTCCATTCCACTGTGGTGACCCCTGATTAATAAAGGGACTAAGCCAAAAACAAAATGAATGAGTAAATACTCTGAATAGCAAACAAACACCTCCAATAAACAAACATCTGAGCTACATTAATCTAGTTAGATGATTATGAGAGTGGATGAAGAGCAGTGGTCAAAAAGCTATGATCACACACACACACACACACACACACACACTGATTGAGAGAGCACATCAAGGTGAATGTTCTAATCTGCACTTTTGTTCTGCTCCCCGTGGTGGATGGCAGCTTGCGCAAGAGTTTCGTTTCTGATTCATGGCAGCCGTTCATTTAGCTGTCACTGTGTCTCTGATTTGCAAGTGTGTAGTCTCGGCAGGATAAGTGTGTGCTGAGTCATCCCAGCTAAAGGAGCAGAACAGAGAATAAAAACACTCACCTCAGCTAAATCCCTGATGAACAATGATAGACATGGCGTCCCATGGGCTGAGCTGTAACTGTACACAATGTGTCTCCTGGAGAATCCACAAAGCACAAGATCCACTTAAATCACTCCGTACATAAATGCACAGTGGTGGGTTCATTAGTCTAGACTGCAATGAAGGAAATAAAAGCATTTGTTTATTCATGAAAACAACTGATGGCAAAATTGTGAGACTATGTAAATGTGTAATCTTCTGGCAATGTAAATGTCAGCTCGAGTGATGTTGTTGTTTTCTGTACATGCCTTTAATTTGAGTCCCCAAAACGGAAAACGGAAAAGAAAATCCAAATTAAAAGCTCTTAAAGCAGCCAGCAAAGATAACATATTAACTTATATGTCTGCACTGTTAAAACGTATATGCTCAATGAGTCATAATAACATATGTTTTTAGTTAATTGTAGCTTATTAAACTAAGTTAATCATGTTTCAACTTAATTTAATGAGTTTCAAATCAGTTTAATGTAAGTTCAAATCACTCATTAGGTTAAGTTGATTCAGCTTAAAAAATGAAGGCAGCCAGGATTTTTTTAAATAGTGTGTCTTCTTGTGTGCATCTATATTTCTCTGAATTAATTAAACGTATAGTTCACCCAAAATATTAAATCTCGCCATTACTTCATAAGCTTGAGTGGATTAATTGATTGATTGATTGATTCATTCATTCATTTATTTATGCAGCTATTTATTTATTTATTTATTTATTCATTTATTTATGCAACAAGGTTGATCAGTGGTTAGCACTGTAGCCTTACAGCAGGAAGGTCCCGGCTGGGCCAGTTGGCATTTCTGTATGCAGTTTGCATGTTCTCCCCATGTTGGTGTGGGTTTCCTCTGGGTGCTCCGGTTTCACCCACAGTCCAAACACATGCGCTATAGGCGAACTGAATAAACTAAATTGGCCGTAGCGTATGTGTGTGAATGAGTGTGTATGGGTGTTTCCCAGTTCTGGGTTGCAGCTGGAAGGACATCCGCTGTGTAAACCATATGCTAGAAAATCTAGCATATGGTTTACACAGCGGATGTCCTTGTTGCGGCTGGAAGGACATCCGCTGTGTAAACCATATGCTAGAAAATCTAGCATATGGTTTACACAGCGGATGTCCTTCCAGCCGCAACCCAGTACTGGGAAACCCATACGCTCTCAATTACACACACTCATACATTATGGCCAATTTCATTCATTTATTCATTTTCTTTTCGGTTAAGTTCATTTATTCATCAGGGGTCACCACTGTGGAATGAACCACCAACATCTATGTATATATATATTTAAACAAAAGAAGATATTTTAAATAATGTTGTAAAACAGTGTACTATATACATTCATAGTAGTAAAAAATAATACTGTAAGTCAGTGACTGCTACACTGTGAAAAAAACTTAACAACTGACAACTTAAAATTGTAAGGCAACTTGCTGCAGAGCTTACTGAGTTGACTCTTAAATCGAGTCACCTAAAGTACTCGGGTTAATAGTTGTTAACTTAAAAAATGACATGTAGCAAGTTTTCTTAAAGTTTTATGCTGAGTCAACTTTATTTTTAAAGTATAGTTTCCAACATACTTCAAAATATCTTCTTTTAAATAAAAAAAATCAAACAGGATTGGAACAAGTAGAGGGTGAGTAGTTGATGGCAGAATGTGTATTTTCTGGGTGAACTGTCCCTTTAATACGGCATGTGTGATGCTGTAATGCAGCTCTACTGCCTTCGGCCATCACTGTAATGTTGTTTGTTTGTTTCTCACCACAAACAGCATAAATTAGAGCAAATTTATAACACAAACTGGTCATGACCCATAAAGAAACGCTTCTGGGCGTGGTGCACATCTCCCATGTGAATAACTCCAGTTAAATGAGGTTAAATGAGTAACTGAAACAAGACTCTCGATAATAGTTGCTCCTGTACTTCTCTCTCTTTATTGTCACCTTTACGTCCGTTCGCTCAATTCTGAATTTAACTGTTGCCATGGTGATTCATCCCATCATTGTAGTAACCATAGAAACTGCCTCTGAGATCAAATAAAATAGTTGAGAAAGAAACATATACATTTTCTCGAGACAGAATTACAAGCTGAACTCTTGAACCTCCCTCATGCACCGACACACACTCTCACTCTCTTTTGATGTCAGATTAAAGAGGATTTCGAGAAGATGGAACAGCGGAAACATCCCAACTTCAGTGGAGACGTCACATGTTGAATGGCTGGAGGTATGGAAAAATCAAAGGAAGAAGACGAGTGTTACAGCCGTCATTAACGTGACCTTCTGTTCACCTCACAGAGGTGCTGGAAACGGTATCATCATTAGCATCAACAGCAGACACTGCTGAGAGTGTGATTTCAGGGAAAGACGTCTGCATTAGGGAATCGTTCAGTCAATTTTAATCATGATTCATTCATTCGCCTTCAGATTTATTTATCAGCGGTCTCCACGGTGGAATGAACCGCCAACTTATCCAGCATGTGTTTTACACAGCGGATACCCTTCCAGCTGCAACATATCACCGAGAAACATCCACACACACACATACATTACGAATAATTTAGTTTATTCAATTCACCTATATTGCATGTGTTTGGACTGGGGGATACCAGAGCACTCGAAACCCACAGAAACACGGGGAGAACATGCAAACTCCACATAGAAATGCCTACTAGCTCAGCTGGGAATTGAACCAGCGACCTTCTTGCGCTGCTCTTTAATCATGATTACTTCCATTAAAGAGTAACACTGGGGGAAGAAGGGTTTTACATACAGACGCACTTTTATATAGCTGGCTGAGAAGCTCTGAGTATATGAAATGTGTGTTTGTGGTGTCCAAACCACTGTATATACATACATACATACAGAGCATCCGGAAAGTACTCGTCTTTGCAGTACCTCTCAAGCTCTATCCGGTTGGATGGGAATTAACGATGTACAGCAATTTTCAGATCTCTCCAGAGATGTTCAATAGGATTTAGGTCTGGGCTGTGGCTGGGCCACTCAATGACATTCACCGAGTAGTAGTAAAGCCACTCCTTGATATTTTGGCGGTGTGCTTTGGGTCATTGTCCTTATGGAAGATGAACCGTCGCCCCAGTCTGAGGTCAAGAGCACTCTGAAGCAGGTTTTCATTCAGGATGTCTCTGCGCATTGCTGCCTTCATCTTTCCCTCTATCATGACTAGTCTTCCAGTTCCTCCTGCTGAAAAACATCCCCACAGCACGATGCTGCTCTTTTGAAAATGAATACTTTGATTCATTTCTCAGTGAACGTCTTTCGGATGAGACGTTAAAGCAAGGTCATGACTCTCCAATCAAGGTCATTGTCCTGTGGTTAGACATGGGCCGGGATAAGATTCTGACGGTATGATAACCTTGAATAAAAGTACCACGGTTTCACGGTATGACGGTATATTGTGTTTACTGCTCTAAAATATATTCTTTTTAAATGTCTGGCTAAAAAACAAAACATTTTTCCCCCTTTGAACACAATATATTTTATTTTGAGAAACATTTAAAGTATTTTGGAGCAGTTAACATGTCAGGCTAAATAATTCAAGTGAATCATTGACTTCTGCTGTCTTCATTTGTTTCAAAAACACAGATTTCTTTACAATTTACACCTAAAAAAACAACAACAAAAAAGTAAATAAAAAAAATCATACACATACCTTAGGAACGGGATAGCAGAAAACTTTGGCAGTATGAAAACCTTGAATTTTCTATACCGCGGTATACCTTAAAAACGGTCATCGTCCCATGCCTACCTGTGGACGCGTCGTATCTTCCAAGTGGATGCAGCTGCACACTGGTGGTGGTGTGGAGAGACCCCCCTCATGATTGTGAAGTGCTTTAGGTGAATGGCTATAAACAATAAATGCACTATATAAATAACAATACTTACTACTTACCCTATATAAACTTAGAATATTAAGATAATACATTTAAACAGCAACATTACACATCAACTAAAGTTTAAAATATGATATCATGTATGATATCGTGTGACCACGAAGACGATAAACAAGTAAACATTTCCAATTAAAGAGCCCCTATTATACATTAAAAAGGGTGATATTTTGGTATTGGGGGTCTCCAACTGCAGGCTAATATGCATGCATGGTCAAAAAACACATTCATGGTCTTATAATATGCATTTATTTTTACCTCATTATCCCAGCGACTCCTATATGAATCGTTCCACGATTAATTTGTTCCAAAACCCCTCCTTAGCGCGATGCTAAACTGCGCTGATTGAACCGATGACCCAGTCTGCTGCGATTGGTCGACATCATTCAGCGCGAGAGAATGCCCACCACGGCTTATCAATATTGAAGTAGTCATAGTGTGTGCGTGAGCATATCTGCCAACACTCTTTTTTCCCAGGAGTCGCCCGTATTTCAGACACCTCACCCCCGAAACTAACCCCCCGGTCTCCCAGCATATTACTCTACTCTTAACCATTAGTAAAAACAGCGACACACATTCAGTATTAATGCACACAGTGGCAAAAGCTGAACCATTATGAAACAGGAACGTCGCATGTGTGTAGGAGAGCTGATGTAGCCATAGCAATGACAAACAGCAGTGAAGCTCACAAAAGCATTTTAATCCGTAAACAAAGCGGCACGCGTCGCGTTTGCAACGTGCTTTTAGACACGATATGAGAATACAAGTTAACCAGAGACACTACAAGCCGTTACAAGTTACAAAACACAATTAAATGCATCATTTACAAGCTGAAGAAAACAATGAGGCGACCGTTTTAATCGCACGCACTCACTTGTTGGATAGCAGGCTAGATTCACCGTCAGGCCACCGGGAAGGCCACCGATGAATCCTCCGTTGTAAGCGTGTAGATTTCAGAAGCACTCCGCAGAGGGAACACAGCACAAGGCTAAGCTATAATGCTGAGGTATTTCTGCAGAAATAAACCTCAACCACTGCCTCACAGTCTCATCTCTGGTTCATCTGCACACCTACAATATCCAGCCATGCACAGTGATCTGCTCTGTGTTGCCAGATGTAGCCAAACCGGTCCAAACCCTATCCAAAAGGTTTTTACCTGTGCAATCAAATTCAAACCTTTATTCGCCGCTGTTGTTTGTGGTTGGGGGTTTTGAGTCTCCCGGGGCTGCGCGCACACAAATGGGCGGGGCTTATGTTTCGTGTTCACGTCATGCCGAAACGGCTAAAGACTCGAAAGCACGGCGATTCGTTTGAGGAACTATGAGTCGACTCTTTTATAGATGAATCAATAGTTTTTAACACTGTGCACTTTCAGATTTAAGCCTTAGCTGGACGTTTCAATTCACTTAGAGCTGCGTTACACACTGCATCATTTTCAAAAACCCATAATAGGGGCTCTTTAAAGCATTTCATTTAAAATCATGGTGGGACGCAGACACAGAAACGCAGACAACATCGTTCACATTCTTAAGAAAGAAAAGTTTATTTGTTTTGTGATTTATAAACAAAACACATTACCACTTTTCCATCATAATGAAAAATAAAAAGAGAGAGAAAATAACCAAAGGAATGAACGCCATTACTTCACCATCACATATCGATGAGCAGGTGTACGAGAAAAGAAAAGAGAGGGTTTTACAACAGATGAGCGCTGTTCAGCACCACCTACTGACCACCACCAGACATTAAGAAAGAATGACAGCATGAACACTCACTAGATACAAGCATACAATACATATATCGTATTTTACAACAGGATGTTTTCCCGTATTGTTTTTTTTTCATTATTTATTTCTTTGTCAAAGAAGTGAAAGAGTAGGGATAGAATCATCATACATAATTAAGCTACGATAAACAGTGCTAGTTTGATCGGTATGTCAAAGCCAAACACAAAAGATTTTTTTTTTTTGTCTTTTTTTACATTTTTTTAAGTTTGTTCTCATAAACCAAAATGAAAAGGATAAAAACGAGAGCGTCAGGGCATCACACTATTGAGCATTTACAAACACCAAGGTTTAGTAACGTCATAACTGTCCACTGTAAGTCGGTGCGGAGGTGTCAGTATGCAAAAAAAGGCTCGGAGACGGTACGTACACAAATCTCTTGTGTGGATGATGATCAACAAAAATAGTAAAAATCATAGCCATCTATATCTATATTCATATATATCTCTATATAGTAAGTGTTTCTTTCTGGTAAGGTCATGCAGCAGTATTTGTGACATCGGTTCGAGACACGTTTTTGGGTGTATGACAACAAGGAAGGCAGGCAAGAAGTGAAGGAACCAAGCACAAATGTGTCATCGCTGCTGTAATCAGACGCAAATGCAGGGTTTTAAAGACACAGGGTGGAGAAAACAGTCGGATCTTTGAAGTGAAGCATTGTAAAAGCCTAAGAAGCCTGATTTTTTAAAATAACAACACTTTTATTAGTTGTATTGTATATATTTAAGTGTACAACTGAGACAAGCTTCTGATGTTTAAATAGTTTATCAAATTCTTTTGATATTATATCAAAGCTTAAAGTGTTAGAAAAACATATCACTTGTGTTGTTTAAGCATCTTTGTCAGCCTGATACAGCAATGCTGGCTCAAACATGGCTTTATCGATTAAATTAATGGCACAGAAATGGCAAACTTGATCGTTAACATTGTTTCTGTATTGGCAAGCCATTATTTTCACCCCACAGTTCACACTAAGAACAATAATGATCCACATGCAATATTTGTTTTTACAGCTGATGAACTATAAATACATTAGCAGCCAATCAGAATCTGCCTGGTTTGCGCATTTGTTTAAATGTGAGCATTTAAAGTAGTACACCATTTCCAAATCTGGGTAAAAAATGAATAAACACAAGTGTTGGATTAAATTTACCTATTCAATTCATAACCCATTTTAACCCGTTATCTGCCAAAAAACATACTAGAATTAACAAATTTTATTGTAATATATATTTTTCATTGAGCGCCCTATAAAGGGTTAACCCACCAGTTTGGGTTTGTCCATATTTTACCCAAATCTGGGCTGAAATCCCCAAACCTTTTTGGAAACTGGAGTGCAAACTTATAATCATTCATTTTCTTTTTGACTTAGTCTCTTTATTAATCAGGGGTCGCCACGGCGGACTTATCCATATGTTTTACGCAGTTGATGCCCTTCCAGCCACAACCCAACACTGGGAAGCGCACACTTACAATATAAATAACAAATGCATTAGTAATACAAAGTTTGTTTCATTTATAAAGGGTTAAATTCTTGTAATAACCCCTGCAACACTCCATTAAATTTTTCAAAGGAGTATTTTAATGAGCGGCCTATAAAGGGTTAACCCAGCAGGTTGGTTGCGTCTATATTTTACCCACATTGGGGCTGTAATACCTAAACCTTTTTAGAAACTGCAGTACTAATCATTCATTTCTTTTCGGCTTAGTCTCTTTATTAATCAGGGGTCGCCACAGTGGAATGAACCGCCAACTTATCCAGCATGTGTTTGTCCACATTTAGGCTGAAATACTCAAACCTTTTTAGAAACTGCAGTGCGCATTTATAATCATTTATTTTCTCTTCGCGTTAATCCCATTATTAATCAGGGCTCGCCACAGTAGAATGAACCGTCAATTTATCCAGCATGTGTTTTACGCAGCGGATGCCCTTCCAGCAACAACCCACACACTGGGAAGTGCACACTTACAATATAAATAACAAATATAATTGTAATACAAATGTTTTTTTATTAATTATAAAGGGTTAAAGTCTTGTAATAACACCCTGGAACACTCCAGTTTATTTTTCTAAGGAGTATTTTAATGAGCGCCCTATAAAGGGTTAACCCAGCAGGTTGGGTTTGCCAATATTTTACCCTAATGTGGGTTGAAATACCTAAACCTTTTTAGAAACTGCAGTGCTAATCATTCATTTTCTTTTCGGCTTAGTCTCTTTATTAATCAGGGGTCGCCACAGCGGAATGAACCGCCAACTCATCCCGCATATGTATTTTTTCCATATTTTTTCCAGTGTTGGGAAGAGCACACTTATAATATAAATGACAAATATAATTGTAGTACAATTCTTTTTTTTATTTATTTATGAAGGGTTAAAGTCTTATAATAACCCCCTATAACAAGTATTTTATTGAGTGACCTATAAAGGGTTAACCCAGCAGATTGGGTTTGTCCATATTTTACCCATATTTGGGCTGACATACCCAAACTTTTTCAGAAACTGCAGTGCACACTTAATCATTCATTTCCTTTCCGTCTCAGTCTCTTTATTAATCAGGGGTTGCCACAGCGGAATGAACCACCAACTTATCCAGCATGTGTTTTACACACTGGGAAGTGCAGACTTATTATATAAATAGCAAATGTATTTGTAATACAAAGTTTGTTTATTTATAAAGGGTTAAAGTCTTGTAGAAACCCCCTGTAAGAAGTATTTTAATGAGTGCCCTATAAAGGGTTAACCCAGCAGATTGGGTTTGTCCATATTTTCCCCACATTTGGGCTGGATCAACACTACTGTTAAGTCTTTTTTTGAGCCAACTTAATTGTTTTGTGTTCAACCCACCTAAATTTGTACATTTGATTAAGTTAACAATCCTTTTGCATTGGGAGAACTTAAAGGAATTAAGTGGAACCATATTTTACAGTGTTTTTAGTGTGAACAGGCATTTACTCCATAATCTCCACCCCTTGCCTAAACCCCACGTCAGTCTTCTCCCTTTCCTCGCCTGTCAGAGAATGAACCGATGAGAGACCAGCAGAAATACAATGTCTTATACAGAGACAGAGCTGAGGTTGATTGGATCAGCGCTGGATCATTTGCATACGACTGAGGGAGCGGCGTCTGTCCTCTGCGGGGGTGTGTGTGTGGTTTAACAGGCGTTGTCTGCATTACTCCATACTACATAAGTACACCACAATGTCTAGAGCTAGCCTACCCAGCAGAGAGATCAAGAGAGAGAGAGATAGACTCTGTACAGTAGCAATAAAGTCGACTTAAAGCTTATAAAAAACGGCGCACGAGAAAAAAACCCCTGCCCAAAATTTGAAAAGCCCTAGCTAATACGTTGTGTTCTTTGCTCTTGGGGGGTGCGTTGGTCCTCCAGACAGCAAGCAGAAAGGAGGTCGACTAGGTTTTTGGTGTAGTACGATGATACTACTGTAGACATACTGAGCTGAGAAAGCAGGCACAAAATTAGGGTGAATGAGGGGAGGGGGGAGACTACAGGTACGAGGCAACGTCATAGAAAAATTCAAGGGCATAAACCTCATGCCGTTTCTACTTTAGGGATCGTTTATGATGCATTTAAGGTTTGGTGAATCAACAGTAATACTGTTCATAATGCATTAACATTCTCAGCCATCCCTATAAACATCAGAGCACATGACCGGGCTCCCAAAACAGCTAATATCTTGCCAAAAACCTAACTAGTTTACCAGGTTATTAATGTTTCAGAGCCGGAGAGATTTCGTGAGATGCTCTGACGTTTGACCCTGTTTACTAGATGTGTTTGTCTACATATTTATGCGTATGTGTGTATATATGGGACTAACAGCTCACATATATACCATACCTTGGAGAACATTTGCTGGTAACAAAATTAAAGCGACAAAATAAAAGTGCATTCCATCATTCGGTGTACATTTTTATGATAAACACTGTTTTTTTTTGTTGTTTTTTTAGTTTTTTTGAGGATGTGAGACTTTTTTTTTTCTCTGTGTGTGAAAATATGTTTCAGCGTCTCTCGTTTTACAGGATATTTCTCCCATCCTGCACCAGGAGAAGTGAATGAGCAAAAAGCGTTGATTTTAGCATCTTCACTGTTTTACACACAGCGGTGCCCGACCTGCATATTTACACCAGCGTGTGTCCTGCTTCCGACATTTTTTCCCTCCTGCACTTTAACACACTTGAAGCGGCACACAGCTAACAAACATAACAAATCAGATTTTGCCTTCCTATCAAAAGACCGGAAAGCAAAAGTCGATCCGATGGAAAAGACAGACGTGCCAACGCCAGTCTGAGTTGTAGAGAATACTAATCAGCAATCTAACAGCCAAGATTAATCAATTTCATCATTAAATGTTGAAAGTAATGCCATATATTTGTGTGATCGACTGGGAGATAAATTATTTTAGAAGAAAACATTTGCGTGAGCTCCTGAATACGGATCTCAGGTTTATTAAATGCACGTTTTGTTCTACAGACTTTCGTTGAGACTTCTGTCTTTAAAAAAACATCCTCTGTCTCTCTAATCATCATCATCCTTCCCTTTCTCCCGCTTATCCTTCTTCTCCTTCTTCTTTTTCTTCTTTAACTTCTTGGCCTCCTCCTTTTTTCCAAAGGTAATAAAGTCGCTCTTGTCGTCACCGTCCTGTCCTTGTCTGATGGAAATAATGGCCGGAGATCCAGGGATGATGAAGGCTTCGGGAGGAACTTCACCAGGTTTCAGGTGCGGAGGGCCTCCGGGACCCGGTCCGTATCGGAAATGCCAACTGTTGCTGTCCACTCCAGCGCCTACAGGGGGAGACACCTCTCCACCCTCATTATCTGTGAAAGACAGAGAAAAACAGACCACTTATTACATATGAAAGTTAATGTAAACCAGAATTAAAAACATATCATCTAATACAGCGGTTCTCAACAGGGGGGCCTGGCCCACAAGGGGGCCTCAGCGAACAATTAGGACAACGATCATGATTCCTTAGTCGATTTGATCTCCTGGCTGACCAAATAAATGGACAAATTTGTAATTCGTCCTCTACAAAAAAGACTGAGTCTCACTGAATCGCCTTCAGCAGCTAATAGTAATGACCCAAGCATACTGGACATCAGGTGAGGAAGCTTTAAACATTTCAGATCACAACGCTAGCAATACAGGAAACACGAAATGCAGCAAATAACAAGAAAGTCACCTGAACCATGGTTTTCTTTTTATTTTCTTGAAGCAAAGAGTCCCTGACCCAGCCATAATCTGCGCCAAAGTTCTTGCTAACGAATGCATGTGGCCAAATTAATAGAACATTTGCAGATGACTCATCCCCAATACCGCAAGGTGTACCCAATACAAATGACCCACT
>CAIGQQ010033255.1:2587976-2601976 GCA_903798035.1 Danio albolineatus
GATTAGGGCTGGAGCAAAACTGTGCAGAGCAGCGGCCCTCCAGGAATCCAGCTCGAGACCTATGTGCCAGGGGAAGCTGCCAAACCCTCAGGGAAATCCTCATTATAACTTAAACGATTATGTCATGATTTTTAAATCACATTTTTTGTAAAGGCAGCAAAATATCAGAAAACAACACCATATTGTCCACTGAAACAAAACACCGACATCCTCATATTGTGCCAACGCTAAAGCAAGCTAATAGAAAAAGTCAACAATAAAAAAAGCAGCAATAATAAAGTTTATACTCATACATAATCATTAATACATACTCTTATTAATAACACCAGGCATTGAAACCAAAATGAATATAAAAAATAAGGGGGGAAAAGGGAATTTGAATGCACAATGTATGTATTCTCTGCTAAATTGTCTCTTCTAAAGCATTCAAGGGCATTAAAGAAACACATTCTATAATATTATATTACACAATAGTAATTACAGCCAATAAAAAAAAGCAAACAGTAGCCATTCTCATCTATTCATGTTTTAAAGCAAGTATAAATCATCCACCACCTTGTGTGCTCTTAATATTTGGCCTTATTTCATAGATTTAGGAAAAGATGATAGAACTTTAGAAGTCTCCATCAGTGAAAAAAGGATAAAAACATGAACTCACTCATTAACATCTCCGAAGTCTGTGTTTTAATGTGAGAAAGATAATTAAGCATAATTAAGAACTCGTCGTTTTACAAATGACTGCGACCTTCAAATGTCTTTGCATTGTGACTTCCCTCATTGTGCGTTTGAGTCACTAGACACCACAGTCATGAATTTCTGATTCAGTATTTTGTCTGGCACCCAAAACCGTGTTAACTAAATGATTTCAGGCCGACAGATGGATCTGTGAGTTACAGAAATGATTATTTACTGAAATAACCTAAATTGTTCATGATTCAGTGAGCAGATTTTGTGTGACCAGCGCAAATACAACGAGTGTGTTACAGTCACTAGTGAACTAGCTACTGCGGATTGCTGGAGAACTACAAATTAGCCACCAAATGGACTACAAATCCTGTCATGAGTCATGTGAGGGTCTGGGACAACAAAGTTGAGGATTCAAATGCAGTATTTAGTTAACAGAGATTAGTTAGGAGCACTGCGGTGGCGCAGTGGGTAGCATTATCGCCTCACAGCAAGAAGGCTGCTGATTCGAGCCTCAGCTGAATAAGTCGGCGTTTCTGTGTGGAGTTTGCATGTTCTCCCTGTGGTCGCATTGGTTTCCTCCGGGTGCTCCGGTTTCCCCCATAAGTCATGTGGTATAGGTGAATCGGGTAGGCTAAATTGTCCGTAGTGTATGTATGTGAATGAGTGTGTATGGATGTTTCCCAGTGATGTGTTGCAGCTGGAAGGGCATCCACTGCGTAAAACATATACTGGATAAGTTGGCAGTTCATTCCACTGTGGCGACCCCAGATATTAAGCCGAAAAGAAAATGAATGAATGAGATTAGTTAGGAAAAGATCAAACACAGGAGCAATCGGGTACATACAGGTAAATCAAAAAGAGTAGTCGGGTCACAGGTAAACAGATCGGCAAACTACGTTAACAATGGAACAAAGAAAGGGTCTAACGCTCACTTAAACATACAAACAAGACTCAGCAATGTGTGTGGAAATGAGAGATGTCTTTATGGTCCAGGTAATGAATCAAAGAATAGCTTCAGCTATATGTCTGTGTGTGTCATCAGGGAAAACCGGAGCAGGTGTGTATGTGAGGTGCATGACAGGATTTGTAGTCCATTTGGTGGCATACTATGAACTATAAAGACACCTCTCACTTCCACACACATTGCTGAGTCTTGTTTGTCTGTCTAAGTGAGCATTACAACATGGTTTCCTTGCCATGTTAGGCCCTTGCTTTGTTCTGTTGTTTAGGTAGTTTGCCGATCTCTTTGCCTGTGACTCAACTACTCTTTTTGCTTACCTGTATGTACCCGATCACTCCTGTTTTTGACCTTTGCCTGCCTGACTATTCTCAATAGAGTAAATACTTCATATGCATCCTCAACTTTGTTGTCCCAGACCCTCACATGACTCATGACAGGATTTGTAGTCAATTTGTTGGCAGATTTGTAGTTCTCCATCAATCTAGCTACCACGGTGACTGTAACAGAGTGTACTATAAACCTTCAATTTGTGATATATGCACTTAATTAAGCATAGCATGGTAATCAAAAAGCTTAAAAGACAATAGGGATAAATTATTTAACAATAAGTATTTTTTAGGAATGATATTAAACGAAAATAAAAAAGGACAAACACTGTAAAAAATGCTGGATTTCCACAAAATTCCCTCATGTTGTGCCAAAACAGATCGATTAAGTTTTTTCAAATTTAAGTGGATTGAACATAAATCAATTAAGTTAAAATGTAAGAAATGTGTTTATTCAGCTTATTTTAAATAAGTAGATGGAACAAGCAGCAAAAAAATTTAATGATTAAATGGTATAAAAATCTAATGACAATATAATTATTATAAATGTTACATTATTTATCATTAAATGCAATGTTTTGTCATATTTAATGATACATTTTGTTGACTTTTTGTCCTTCGCCACTGTCGCCACTGGCTTGTTTGGTTTGGGACTTGTTAAGCTGCGCATCTATGGATTACTCCTCAGTGTTTGGACTTTCAGCAGTGAAATTAAACCACACTAAACTGAACTTAACTGAACTTCAACACTGAAAACTGGACTGACACAGTTTCAGTTTACTAGGACTTCTACGTTAAGCTGCTTCGACACAATCTACATAGTAAAAGTGCTATAGAAATAACGATGAATTTAATAAAATCATTAATCAGTTGTGACTTGTGATCATTAACCGCCTATTTGGTGTTTGATTCTATACTGAATGGAGAATGTAAAAAGAAAAGAGAAAACTAATGTATGTTTGATCTCTTGATTATACACACAGAGGTTTTTACTAAAACATCCTCAGACTCATCTTCACCATTAAAAAAGCAGACAAGATGCTTTTGCAGCCTCCTCTGCACATCATATACGGAGAGATAATAACTACTCAGTTCAGATCAGTGCTTAGATGTGTTACCCTTGATGCTTTACATACTGAAACTTAAAAATACAGACACAAACAGCACCACAGACTTAATACAACACTACTGAAGACTATACGGCACACCAAATCAGCTTTGCTGTGACCTGTTCTGAATACACTGGATAACACTTGCATTATTCTGATAGAAATCTTCATGAGAGCCCAAAAAAACACATGAGGAATGCTTTATACATCTGTTACAGGGAAAGAGACGCTTTTAATGTGCAAACTCAAGTATGGCGATCTCTCCACGGGTCTTTTAGTCTGCTTATACTTGTTCATTATCGCTCATATTGCACGGAAAGTTAAAAAAATCCCATTTGTAATCTTAATTTTTAAGTTCAATTGGAATCCAAAGGCAAAATGCATTAACTTATATAAGCAGGTTTTGCCAACATACATATTTTCTCATGCTTCTTCTCCTATTTTTACTTGCATTGTGAACATTTATTACGGTTTATGCTTTAAAATATTTGTTTCTAAAATAAATTAACCAGTCATTTATGTTAGTAAATGTATTTACTAACACAAACTGATGCTGAATAACAGCTGTACAGCATTCATCCATCAAAGTGTAACATTTACAGCATTACTAAAATGCAGATGCATGCTTGATAACATCAGCTAATGGATTTATTTTCATTAATTAACATAAACAAAGATGAATAAACACTGTAATAAATGCATTGCTCATTGTTTGTTCGTGTAAATGAATACATTAATATGCAACCTTCTTGCAAAGTGTTACCAATTAATCTTATTTACAGCATGTTTCGAGATTTGTACAAAGCTACAGATTAATAATGGGATTTTTTTTCTGGCCGATATCCGCACCAGGTCATCTGTTAGTAATTTGTCAATGTAACGAAGACATCTAACATGGAGATTTAACCGTGCAAACACAAGCACACTGGTTTTGCAGAAAGGTTTCTCCAAGAAAACGCATGAGCTCTTTCAAGATATGCATGTGTGTGTGTGTTTGTACTGGTTTTGGTGGTTTGCATATGTAATGTATATGGTTTTTATATAATAACATGAGTATGACAGTTGTTCTCTATTATGAAGTGGTTTATGAGGACATGTCTGATGTCCTTGTAATTCAAAATGCTTCAAAATCACATTTAACGTGGTATTTTGGCATTCAAATGTTGGTTTAGGTTTACTGTGAGGGATAGATTTAGGGGAGAGATGGTCTACAGACCATTTCAACCATTTCAATATGCTCGTGTCATTGGCCCAAGAACATTTCCAATCATAACTTAATGTTGAAACAGCTATCATTTACATAATATGTGGCTTTTTTTCGGATTCTCTGAAGCTTTAGAAGTTAAAAAATGTCAAACGGGAACTACATTGTGATCATTGTTTTTGTTTACATCCCTCAAAATGGTCTATAGGGTCATATAATAAGCAGTTTTCACTGTATAAAATACATTACGCCTATGGAGAGTCCCTGTAAACCACCAATACCAATGTGTGTGCATATGTGTGTGCGTTCTCACTGACAGTCCATATCCAGTCCTGACCAATCAGCTGTAAGCGCATCTCATTTTTGCCACTAGTCTGGTCAGATCGTCCCCAAGCACACTTTTAACACTCTCCAAACATCGAGGTGAAGATGTAGACATCATTCGGGGTTTGTTTCTTCATGGTGCAGGTGAATATGACGGATGCAGGAGGACACACATGCAGGCTGAGGGTCCGTTTTTTTCATACGTTGCTCCGAGGGAGAGACATCAGGTGGAACTGCTGCTGGTGGTGGTGGATGCCTGTCAACGAGACAGAAAGATGAGACATTAGAGGTGGGATTTCAGACATCATTCACTGTGTGACAGGCCAGAATCTGAACACGTCTCATGCAACTAAGGCCTGCCACTCAAATGAAAGGCATCAGGCAAAACAGAACCCTGGTTTGATTGACAGGTGACGGGGGGTGGGTTGACCAATGAGAACCATGCTCAGATTTAAGGTGAGAGGGTGGTACAGGATGATGGACGAGCAGCGAGCTGAAAACTGGGTTAATCGTTTCCCATCGTTCTGATTCATTTGTGAAGAGCGATTCAACAGAACCAGTGTGTGAACTTCAGTGAACAGTCAATTCAAACACACATGTACACACACCATCCAACAAACAGGCCGAGGAGATCGTAATTACGTCTTAGTAGATGAACATACAGTGTTGAAACCACATCATGCAGTAGAGCCATAATTGCTGATTGCATAATTCCTGATCATCTTTAAAGGAAGGTAATCCTGGCGTTTAATCAGGTCATTTCAAAGCCCTGATGGAAAATAATGTCCTGCTGCTCTTTTTCAGGTTGTGAAAGTGTAAAAACAGAGGCGGTCGAGTATCGTCTAATTCTTCAGTCTATAAACTCAGAGCACAATCTTTGCTTTTTATACTTTTGGCAACTTATGTGGTAAAAATGAATTAAATATTTAGTAATATCATCGATTTTTCGCAAATCTTGAGCTAAATATTGACAGTTTTATCTTCTTCAGGGCTGATAATTAATATTATAACTAATTTGATTATTTATACTTCACACACAATGAACTAAAATCTAAATATTGAACAAAAGTTAGCAGATTAATGACAATTTCAGCTGCTTTTCAGCAGAATTTATCATTATAGCATTTTTTTAAGCAGCTTTAAAACATGTCAAAGCTGAATGTCTTCTTTAGGGCTAATAATTAATATTTGAACTAAATTGATCACGTTATGAACTAATGAAGATCACAGGACCGAAACATCATATATAATAAATTATTCATCTTTAAAGAATTGTAATCCTGTTGTTTAATCATGCCATTTTAAAGCCCTGAATAAAAATAATGTCCTGCTGCTCTTTTTCAGGCTATGAAAGTGTAAAGTTTCGTCTAAAGTGTAATTAAAGTGTAAAGTATTGTCCAATTCTCCAGTCTATAAACTCTAAGCAAAATCACTTGCTTTGATTATTTTGCCCACTTATGTGATAAAATGAATGAAATAATTAGTAATATTATAGATTTGCCCAAATTTTGAGCTATATAGTGACTGTTTTGTCTTCTTCAAGGCTGATAATTAATATTTGAACTAATTTGATCACTTTACAAACTAATTAAGATCATATATAATAAATTATTTCATTTTAAAGGAATGTAATTCTGTCGTTTAATCAGGTTATTTCGAAGCCCTAGTGAAAATATTGTATAGTCTAATTCTCCAGTCTATAAACTCAGATCACAATCACTTGCTTTTTATATCACTTATGTGGTTAAAATGAATTAAATATGTAGTAATGTCAATGATTTGCCCAAATCTTGAACTAAACAATGACTGTTTTGTCTTCTTCAGGGCTGATAATTAATATTATAACTAATTTGATCATTAATACTTCA
Source organism: Danio albolineatus (assembly GCA_903798035.1). Taxonomy (NCBI): domain Eukaryota; kingdom Metazoa; phylum Chordata; class Actinopteri; order Cypriniformes; family Danionidae; genus Danio; species Danio albolineatus. Next base: position 2,594,456 of record CAIGQQ010033255.1, read on the forward strand.
CACATACTGAACTAAAATCAAAATATTGAAGAAAAGTTAGCCGAATAATGACAATTTCAGCTGCTTTTCAGCAGAGTTTATCCTTTTACCATTACTTTAAAGCAGCTTTCAAACACGTTAAAGCTAAATGTCTTCTTTAGGCCTGATAAAAACATTTGAACTAATTTGATCACTTTATGAACTAATGAAGATCATATGACCAAAACATCATATATAATTATTCATCTTTAAAGGAATGTAATCCTGTCATTTAATCAGGTGATTTCAAATCCCTGCATGAAAATAATGTCCTGCTGCTCTTTTTCAGGCTATGAAAGTGTAAAAACAGAGGCTGTCGAGTCTGTAAACTCAGAGCAAAATCACTTGCTTTTATTATTTTGGCCACTTATGTGATAAAAATGAATAAAATATTTAGTAATATCATCGATTTTTCCCAAATTTTGAGCTAAATAGTGACTGTTTTGTCTTCTTCAAGGCTGATAAATAATATTTGAACTAATTTAATCACTTTATGAAGAAATAAAGATCATATATAATAATATTTTTATTTTTAAAGGTATGTAATCCTGTCATTTAAAAGCCCTGAATGAAAATAATATATTCTTCAGTCTCTAAACTCAGAGCACAATCACTTGCTTTTTATACTTTTGGCCACTTATGTGGTAAAAATGAATTAAATATTTCGTAATGTCATCAGTTTGCCCAAATCTTGAGCTAAATAATGACAGTTTTGTCTTCTTCTGTCCTGCCAAATATTATTATAACTAATTTGATCATTAATACTTCACACATAATGAACTAAAATCAAAATATTAAGGAAAATCAGAGTTTATCATGTTGCCATTACTTTAAAGCAGCTTCGAAACATGTCAAAGCTTAATGTCTTCTTCAGGGTTAATATTTGAAGTAATTTGATCACCTTATGAACTAATGAGGATCATAGGAACGAAACATCATATATAATAAATTATTAATCTTTAAAGGTATGTAATACTCTCATTTAATCATGCCATTTCAAACCCTGAATGAAAATAATGCCCTGCTGCTCTTTTTCAGGCTGTGAAAGTGTAAAAACAGAGGCGGTCGAGTATCGTCTAATTCTCCAGTCTATAAACTCAGAGCACAATCTTTGCTTTTTATACTTTTGGCCACTTATGTGGTAAAAATGAATAAAATATTTAGTAGTATCATCGATTTTTCCCAAAACTTGAACTAAATAATGACAGTTTTATCTTCTTCTGTGCTGCCAATTAATATTATAACTACTTTTGATCATTAATACTTCACACATAATGAACTAATATTAAAATATTGAAGAAAAGTTAGCAGAGTAATGACAATTTCAGCTGCCTTTCAGCAGAGTTTATCATTATACCATTTTTTTAAGCAGCTTTAAAACATGTCGAAGCTGAACGTCTTCTTTATGGCTAACAATTAACATTTTAAGTAATTTGATCACTTTATGAACTAATGAAGATCATGGGACCGAAACATCATATATAATAAATATTCATCTTTAAAGGAAGGTAATCCTGTTGTTTAATCCGGTCATTTCAAAGCCCTGATGGAAAATAATGTCCTGCTGGTTATGAAAGTGTAAAAACAGAGGCTGTTGAGTATCGTCTAATTCTACAGTCTGTAAACTCAGAGCAAAACCACTTGCTTTTATTATTTTGCCCACTTATGTGGGAAAAAAATGAATGAAATATTTAGTAATATCATCGATTTTCCCAAATTTTGAGCTAGTGACTGTTTTGTCGTCTTCAGGATTGGTAATTAATATTTGAACTAATTTGATCACTTCACGAACTAATGAAGATCATATATAATAAATGATTTATTTAATGGAATGTTATCCTGTCATTTAACAATGCCATATTAAAGCCCTTATGAAAATAATACATAGTCTAATTCTCCAGTCTATAAACTCAGAGCACAATCACTCGCTTTTTTATTCCTTTGGCCACTTATGTGGTAAAAATTAGTAATATCATTGATTTGCCCAAATCTTGAGCTAAATAATGACAGTTTTGTCTTTTTCAGGGCTGATAATTTATATTATAACTAATTTGATCATTAATACTTCACACATAATGAACTAAATTCAAAATATTGAAGAAAAGTTAGCAGAGTAGTGACAATTTCAGCTGCTTTTCAGCAGAATTTATCATTTACCATTACTTTAAAGCAGCTTTCAAACACGTTAAAGCTAAATGTCTATTTAATAATAACATTTGAACTAATTTGATCACTTTATGAACTAATGAAGATCATAGGACCAAAACATCATATATAATAAATTATTAATCTTTAAAGGAATGTAATCATGTCGTTTAATCATGTCATTTCACAGCCCTGAATACAAAATAATGTCCTGCTGCTCTTTTTCAGGCTATGAAAGTTTAAAAACAGGCTGTCGAGTCTGTAAACTCAGAACAAAATCACTTGCTTTTATTATTTTGCCCACTGACGTGGTAAAAATGAATTAAACATTTAGTAATGTCATCGATTTGCCCTAATCTTGAACTAAATAGTGACTGTTTTGTCAGCTTCAAGGCTGATAATTAGTATTTGAACTAATTTGATCACTTTATGAACTTCCTAAATCACCTAGATCACTTTCCTAAATCTTGTGATGGTAATATTAAGTGAAATAATAATGATTATAAAAAAACAATGACAGTTTTTGTCTTCTTTAGGGCTGCTATTTAATATTAATACTAATTTGATCATTAATACTTCACACATACTGAACTAAAAACAAAATATTGAAGAAAAATTAGCCGAATAATGACAATTTCAGCTGCTTTTCAGCTAAATTTATAATTTTTTTGTTACTTTGAAGCAGCTTTGAAACATTGTGTTGTTCATTCAGCTCTAAATATACAAATAATTATAGTCTATGAATATAAATATTCAAGCTATTTAAAGTCACTTGACTTCACAGCCTTCACTCCCTGCCACTTTCACTCCACACTGAAAAAAAATATTCATTGGATTTATTTATTATTTTTTAAGGTGACCAGTCGCAAACTATTTAAATGGCTGAATATAAACACATCAAGTTACTACACATAACATTACATTACTATATTTAATTTGTTCAAATTCAGCCCATATAAACTGGTTGCAACCAGTTACCCTAAAGATTTAGTAAATGCAAAGAATCATTGTTTTTTTTTCTTCAGAGCAGATAAAGAAAAGCATGAACATTTTCACAAAAAAAGTCAATTAATTTCAATGTTTAAAGACGTGAGGGTGACTAAATGATAATTCACTGCTTTTAGCACTATTGGCAGGGCAGGTTTATATAAATCAACTTTTGCACCCCCAGTCGCTGTCAATCAAACCACAGAAATTCAACGTTATCGTTAGTGTTTCTGCAGGACAAGGATGTTTATAAAGGTGTGCTTTGTGAAGCTGCACATCATCACGTGTAGTGAAGAAGAAAAAAACACTATTCTATTAATAGAGTTCCACAAACGGAAACAAACACGCGCACACTGTGCTCAAAAGACTGCAGAGTTTAAATCCTGCATCCTTTACATCTACAAAGCTCAGAAGACCAAGTGAGGTGTCGAACTGAGTGCTGATGTTGACCTGCTGAAGTATTTATCTGCATCTTAATAGCAACTGATCTGAATTAAACTGGTTCCTTGGCTCCTCCTACAACAGGACAAGGCAAACTCCACTGACAAAATCCACCAACCACAAAGAGAAACACAGAGAGTCACACAGGTTTGGGTAAAGATCAATGGGCGCTGGGATCAGTCGCTCCAGAAATCGTGAAAAAGAAGAAGTCGGGACTGCATACCTCCAGCGGGAGAAGGGACCTCGTTCATTTTGAGTACTTTTTAAAAGGAAACAAAAGCAGAGACATATATTTCATTATTCAGTGTATAGATATTTAGATGCTTCACTAAAACAGAGAGGTATAGTTTTCTGTCATTTACAAATAACAATCAACACATTCATTTCAATTAGTCTGTTCTCAGTCAGTCCTACTCTAAGATTGTTTTAAAAGTACTAAAGTGCATTAAAGGGATAGTTCAAAACTGAAAACTCTGTCATTTTTGCTCACTCTTTACTTGTTTCAAACCTTTACGAGTTTCTTCTGTCAATCACAAAAGAAGATATTTGGAAAAATGCTGGAATTCTGTAACCATTGATTTCCATTGTATTTGTTTTTCCTGTATGGTGAGATTTCAGACACTCAGCCTACTTTCTCGAAAACAAAGGTTAGATTTAGTACAGTTATTTTACGTATATTTTACAGAAATAAGCTGTTAATCATTTAACAGATTTTCACTTTAGATTGTACAGACTTTTACTGTTAAAATCACCGACAAACGACTTATTTTTTTTCAAAGGATTAATTGTGATTTTGAGCTTACTATACTTGGAATCTTAAGTTTATGCATTTTCATTGTCTATAAGTTAAATTAACTCATATTTTAGGTGACAGAACCAAAATGCTCAATTTTAAGCGCATGTTTAGTCATCTTTACTTGATTGTTTAAGTAAAAACAGCATAAGGGTTTACAGTGTACACTGTATAAAATAATATGATCAATTAGTCATGACAGCATATGTTTTTAGGTCACTGCAATGTATTAAACTAAGTTAATCATGTTCTAACATAATTTTATAAGTTTCCCAGACTGTTTTAGGTCGGTTTAACATAATATGAGCTCAATGGACTCATAAGCATAATTTGATTCAGCTAAAACATTTAGGGCAACCAGGACTTTTTACAGTGTACTATGGAAGTCAATTGTTACCAGTTTTCAGCTTTGTTAAATAATAATAATAATAATAATAATAATAATAATAATAGAATAAATACAAATTTTATATACAAATATATATGTATACATAAAGATTGGAATCTACAGTGAGTAAATTTAGTCCCTTTTTATATTGTGGCCTTACTAATATGTACTTACAATGGAATTAATCATTTTTTACAATGTACTTATTGTGTAAATACATGTTTTTTTTTTACATTGTACTTATAATTGATTAAATACATACATGTTATTACATCTTTAATTACAGAGTTGACCATCCCATACACCTTAATCCAGGCTTAAACCTACCCATACCATCAAACCTATTCCTAACCCTACCCGTATCCCACTTCACGAGCACCAGAAGTGTTCTGCAATGCGTTATGAACACAGTAAGTACATTGCATTTACTTTTTGAAGCAAGTACAGGTAACACTTTATTTCCATGGTCCAATTGAGTATTAGTAGACTGTCTGCTTGATATCTGTTGATACTGCTCCTTCAACAGACATTTAACTGATTATAAGAAATTTTGCAAGTACATGTCAACTTACATTAACACCAACCCCAACCTAACAGTCTACTTATAATCTAATGAGAATTAGTTGCAATGTAACTTAAATTCAACAAACGGACCATCAAAATAAAGTGTGACCCAAGTACAAAGTAGTTAAGGCCACTTAATATAAAGTGTAACCGTTAATTTTACATTTTGGGTTATTTATTTAATTGCCCTCAAGTGATTCAAACCCTTTAGGTCTTTCTTTCTTCTGTTGAACACAAAAGAAGATATTTTGAAGAAAGTTGTAAACCTGTAACCATTGACTTCCATAGTAGGAGAAACAAATACTATGAAAGTCAAAGTTTACAGGTTTTTCAGCATTCTTCAAAGTATCTTCTCTTGTGTTCAACAGAAGAAAACAGCTTTGAAACAAGTAAAAAAAAGTGGGTAAATGATTAGAGAATTTCGATTTTAGGGTGAATTATCATTTTAGATCAAGATTTTGGCGTATTTATTTAACTGCCCTCATGTGATTTCAAGCCTTTATGTCTTTCTTCCTTCTGTTGAACACTAAATAGGAGATTTTGAAGAAAGCTGTAAACCACTGACTTCCATAGAAGTAGAAACAAATACTATGAAAGTCAATGGTTACAGGTTTTCAGCATTCTTTAAAGTATCTTCTCCTGTGTTTCACAGAAGAAAGAAACTAAAACAGCTTTGGAACAAGTAAAGAGAGAGTAAATGATGAGAGAATTTTCATTTTGAGGTGAGTTATCCTTTTAAATCAAGATATACAATGTTCTAATGTCCTCTCATCACACATCATTAAGGGAATTATCAGAGACTCCACTCCGGGTAACCTGTGACACAATGTAAAAGCATAACAAATGAAGCATAATTATTTACACACATATAAACCAGTGAGAATACAATGTTTATAATCTGTCATCCATGACTTACCTGTTCTCCAGGGAACACTCTAAAAAAGGAAAATGAAATGCTAGAACAATTAACAATCATGTAATTAAACAAAGCTAGACGCATTTTTAAAAGGGCTAGAAGTGAATTCTAGTGAAACTAATTTAGATTAGCATTAAAGGAAATATTTACTAATAAAAATGTATATGAAATAAATATGAAACTGCACACAGTCTGATAGGTGAGATTGATGGCAGGCACTTTTGGGGACGTGTCTTAAAATAATATTTGGTTTGTCTACACAATGAAACTCAAGCAAATCAACATTAAAAAAATAGCATTAAAGGAACATTATTCACTCATTTAAAGTGAGATTAATGATAATTTAAGGAAACAAGCGAGGCATTTTTGAAGACCGTAAAGCAATTAGCTACTTCCAAAGTGTGATTCAACCATGCAAACTGTTCTAGTGACCTCTGTGATTTGAGTTTCTGCTCATAAATGCTTCGAAGTCAAACTGTACAGAAAGATTGAAACATAAATGTATCAAAGTATGGGAACGTAAACATCAGAGCTGCAGGTGAAACGGCAATGGGAGGTCAGGAGAGTAGGTCAACCTGCTCTGAGAGAGAAGCAACATGTCACAAAATGCTTGCATAAGTGCACGTCACACACACACACACAAGATGTCTTTCACTTTGAGAGCTGGCTCAGCTAGAGGGAACTCTGCAGTTCAAAAAAGTAAGACAAATAAATTAAATGCTATAAAATTGCTGAATTGGAACAAATAGAATTTAAAAAGTTGCAAAACTCGACAAACATCTACAAGAAGGTAAAGTTTAGTTTATTCATAACCTCCGAAGAAACACAATAATACATATTTAACTTTAAAATGAAGATGAGCAGAAAGAGAAGTGTAACTGATTGTGAATAGAAGAATAGGAAACATCTAAAGCGTTTAAAACAAATGTACAAACATACACAAACTCTTAGTGTAAATGAGAGCATCAAACGAGTAAAAGAAGTGTTTTTTTTTAATAATACAAAGCAAAGCAGATTCACTGAAGATGAGTAGAGCCTTGCTGAGCTCATACAAGATGGGAAGGTTGGAAATAAGTTGTGAATGTGCACTTAAAGTGCAGACACTGAAAACAAGTGTCTAAGGGAGAGGACCTTGAGAGGCCAAAGTCTGAAAAGTTAAATAGTATTACTTGTTTTGTTGATACTTCGAACAACCAGTTTACCTGTTCATAGTATATAACCCTACCTGTAGAGTAGAAGCAGCGGAGTCGCTGGTCTCGGTCAGTCCTG
>CAIGQQ010033255.1:2660842-2670936 GCA_903798035.1 Danio albolineatus
TGTACATATTAACTATATATATATATATATATGTGTATATAAATTTATATATAACTATATATATATATATATATATATATATACTGTACTATATAATATTATACTATACTATACTATCTTCATTTTATCTGTTCTTCAAACGCTTTGTCATGCTCCACGAAACTGAACACAGAATGTTTTAAACCGTGCAAAGTTCCGATTTTAGCAACCAAAAATAAAAGAAATGATAAACCTATGCCTATAATCTAAATGTAAAAATATCTTACTTTTTTGTCATACCAAAACATGCAAAACGTTGGACAGCAGAAGTAACCACTGAGCTAAACCAACGCAACGACACTGTCTGGGGTAAATCGACTTTGACAAACAATCAGGTGAAAAGACAACAAAGCTTACTAAAAAGGTTACAATGGTAAAAATAAAAAAAAACATAACAATTACGGCCTGACAATTAGGACAAAAATACTCGTGTCCCAAGAGCACAGCTTAATATTAGGCTAATCACGAAAAGACAAAAGCCCAAATATTTCAACATTTCGCGGGCACAGTAATAATGTCATGTACATATGGGCAAAACTCCTTATAAACTCCAAAAATGTAAAACGTTGGACAGTGCCCGTGGTTCGATCTCTGGCACCGAGGTGTCCATGAAAGGTTGGTTTCAACAGAAGTAACCACTGAGCTAAACCAACGCGACAGCGACACTACTGAAAACCGACTTTGACACACACACAATCAGGTGAGAAGACAATTGCTAGATATGCAGATTAAAAAACATAACAATTACGACCTGACATTTATGAAGAATTACTCGTGTCCCGAGAACAGCTTAATAAACACTTCATAACAAAACCTAATTAAGCATCTCGCTGGCAACCATTAGGCTAAAAAGTTAATGTATATATGGGCAAAACTCCTTCTCAACTCGATTTCAATATCGTTAAAATATAAAACGTTGGACAGTACCCGTGGTTCGATCTCTGGCACCGAGGTGACCATGAAATGCTGATTTTGTGAGGATCACTGAAGTGACCACTGAGCTAAACCAACGCAAAAGGAAAAGCTGTTTTGACACAATCAGGTGAATGAACAACTGCTGGACAGACTACAATGATTAAAAACATATTATAAATATTACGACCAGACATTTATGAAGAAATAGTAGATTCTCGTGTCCCGAGCTCAATATTAACCACATAAAAAACGACAATGCCGACATATTTAAACATTTCGCTAGCAAATAATAACTATTTCATGTACATATACAGGCAAAACTCCATCTAAACTCGATTTTAATAGCATAAAAATGTAAAACGCTGGACAGTGCCCGTGGTTCGATCTCTGGCATCCGGTGACCCGGCGGCCATGAGAACACTTTTGTCGAGGAAGTAACCACTGAGCTAAACCAGCGCAGGAGCGCCACCGAAACGCTTTATAGTCTTCACAATAGAAACCGAAAGTAAGCCTTCACTCAAGACAGTCTAATGTAGTATTGCAGACACAACAATGGTTGACATTACACATTATAGACGATTACAATTGAAGTAAATGAAAACAACAGAGGAACACTAGGAACTCATTACATACAACCTGTTTTACATATTAATAATAATTAATAATGTAGACACATTTACATAAAAAAATACGGTAACACTTTATTTCGATGGTCCATTTGAGTATTAGTAGACTGTCTGCTTAATATCTGTTGATACTGACATTCAACAGACATTTAACTGACTATGAGATACTTTGCAAGTACATGTCAACTTACACTAATCCTCACCCCAACCTAACAGTCTACTTATAATCTAATGAGAATTAGTTGCAATGTAACTTCAACAAACGGACCATCAAAATAAAGTGTGACCAAAAATACTGTAAAATTTACAGTAACTTAATTTTGGTTGTCAGTAAGACTGTAATTTGACAAGCACACTGCAAATAAATAATTACAATTCTGCTATATTTTTACATTACAATTGTAATTATTAACAGTGCGCTTGTAAATTTATAGTCTTACTGGCAACCAAAATTGGCAGTAAAGTACTGTGAATTTTACAGTTAATTGTAATTATTAATGTACAGTGTATGTATGGGAAAAAACAAAAAAATTCGTTTACAGTCTTTTGCATGGTCTTAGCACGCCATCTAGTGGAAACATATGTTTCACACTTATTCTTTGTTTTTTGTTTGTTTGTTTGTTTGTTTGTTTTTTAAAGAAAATTGATAAAAAGATTTTACAGTCAAAGACAGAAAGTCTTCAAGATTTGTAATTTTAAAAGCCAGGTAAAACAACATCATATACAATAATTGAAAGGAATCAGACATGCTTTGTAATTCTTTCATCAGTTTCAATCAAATATCTGAAAAGATGACTTCATCCTTCTGAAATAAATCAAATATTAATATACTACTACTATATAAAAAACGAATTTATTTTGTCTATTGTTCTTCAAGCACTTGGTCACGCTCCACATAATTGAATAGAGAATGATTAATACACAGAAAAACAACAACAACAACAACAACAAAACACAAAGAAAACTGAAATACACAGACTCCTTAATCATAACCAAATTGGCCCAAGAAGTATTTTGACATAAAAAAATAAGCTAATAATAAGCTAAATAAGTTAACAATAAGCGTAATTGTCCGTAGTGTATGAGTGTGTATGGATGTTTCCCACTGATGGGTTGTGGCTGGAAGCACATCCACTGTGTGAAACTAATGCTGGATAACATGGTGGTTCATTCCGCTGTGGCGACCCCAGATTAATAAAGGGACTAAGCCGGAAAGAAAATGAATGAATGAAATAATAATACAAACTGAGATTGAGTGTTATAGTTTGAATACACTTTAAAATGTAAGTTATTCCAGTCTTTAATGCATCATTCGCAAAGGCATTTGAGCATTAAGTGTCATTTAAACATTTTAGAGCGTTAAATATTACAGCAAACGACCACCTGCTTGGAGATCGTTTACCTCACTAATAATATACATCTGTATCCAAAAGAGGGCGGCAGAGACCACATAATATAAGCAGAAACTGCAGAGTCTTTCTTTTCCGTTCCCACTCACCTTGCTTTTTTATGAATCAGTGTTAAGCTCTTCAACTCCAGTCCTGCAGGGCTTTAAACACACTCCCATATTAATCAAGGTGTTCAAAACCCATATTAAAGTGTACATTAAAATGGCCCTTTTAGAGTTGAAGTAGCTTGAATTAGTCTGCATCAGACTACAAACAGAACAAAATGTTGATTTACTACATCTAGAGAGATTGTGAAGTAGGCATTCAATGAGGCTCCAGGACAGCATTAGTAAAGCAATGTGATTGATGATAATAACAACAGCCATTATATTAATAATACACACATACATGCAATATTCATTCACTTTCCTTTGGCTTATTTCCTGCTGCAACCCAGTACAGGAAAACACCCATACACACTCATTCACACACACTTCGGTCAATTTAGTTAATCCAATTCACCTATAGAACATGGACTGTGGGGGAAACCGGAGCACCCGGATGGGGAGAACATGCAAACTCCACACAGAAATGGCAACTGGTTCAGCCGGGACTCGAACCAGCGACCTTCTTGCTGTGAGGCGACAGTGCCAACCATTGAGCCACTGTGCCACCATTCATGCAATATGCTTAATAGTGGTCGCAAAGTGAGTAACAGATTCAAAACAAGTAGCTAGTCAAGAGAACATGTGATTTCAGACAAATCCCTGATGTCCTTGATGCTCTCACGTGATTGGCAGGCCTTTAAGAACGAGACGACCAATCAGAATCAGCATACACATAACAGTGATTCACATTATTATGCATTAATAAACACTTATCAAATGTGATTTGCATAGTATTCATTATCTTGAGGCAAGTGAATGTGTTTTCATTAAATCAGACCTATAGAACTGATGCTGCATATATACGATGCCCTACAGCTATGGTAAGTATGAGAAATTGTCATTTTATCACTTTTATAAAGACATATGCTGTGAAACACATAATAATGAGTTACGATGTGACAGTAAAAGTATTGAGGCATATATGTGGAGTGTGTGTTACGCTGGGGAAGCCTTAGAAAGGAAGGAAGGCTGGGAAAGGCTTAGGCTTAGCCTTCCCCTGGCCAGAGACCACGGAGATAGCAGCAATTGAAAACATGTAATGATGTAAGGGGGAATATGAATGTGATGTTGATGATTAACAGAACACTCTAGTTATTGTAAATTTGTCAATCACAGATCATGGTCGAAAACGGATTTGTCCGACTGTCCACTTTGCACTGATGAGCACTGTTTTTAACTGGAGTTGGCAGCAGCTCTGAAAATGAAACCAAAAGTGCTGACCAGCGTTTCTGATAAGTAATAAAATGACCAATGAGTGTTACGAGAGATATAATAATATATTATCCTGATTGAACTATTTTTCAGCATTACATGAAAAGCCTTGTTTTAGTGGTTTTATTAATCTTGTTTATGCGGTTGACGACATTTCAAAGGTCTGAAAATGTTGAACTTATCCATATGTTGATCTTATTTGCATTGTTGAGGGAAAAGTAATTGGTCTACATTACAATCTGAACTCACTTAAAAAGTAGCTAAATGTGTTACTTAGTTACTTTTTTGGCAAAGTAATGTCAAAGTATGTTATTTTTTTATTAGTGTTTTTTTGTTAATAGGCTTATTTAGAAACACTTCTTATTTGCAGTTCTTAAGCGTAAACCAAAATGCCAAAACACACTTTTGTTTGTTAGGCAGAAGGCTACCATTAATCTATAATAAAATATATAATATAATATAATATAATATAATATAATATAATATAATATAATATAATATAATATAATATAATATAATATAATATAATATAATATAATATAATAAAATATAATATAACATAACTTAATATAACACAGTATAATTTAACATAATATAATATAACGCAGTATAATATAATATAATATAATATAATATAATATGCGCCTTTCCCAGAGATGGGTTGCGGCTGGAAGGGCATCCGCTGTGTAAAACAAATGCTGGATAAGTTGGCGGTTCATTCCGCTGTGGCGACCCCAGGTTAATAAAGGGACTAAGCCGAAAAGAAAATGAATGAATGAATAATATGCGCCATGGTGGCGTAGTAGGTAGCACAATCGCCTCACAGCAAGAAGGTCACTGGTTCGAGCCTCGGCTGGGTCAGTTGGCATTTCTGTGTGGAGTTTACATGTTCTCCCCGTGGTTGCGTGGGTTTCCTCCGGGTGCTCTGGTTTCCCCCACAATTCCAAAGACATGTGCTATAGGTGAATTGGGTAAGCTAAATTTGTCACGATCACTACTCTACTGCCAGAGATCGCTGGTTGACACACACATTCCATGAACTACAAATCTGCTCGTTAACGGACTACAATTCCAGTCATGCAGCGCACACACACACACTCCTGCTCCAAGTCACCATCTGATTAGACTCTCAGCTGAAGCTGCTTCTGGACTGATTATACACACTTTATAAACCGCACACTCGCACACAGTCATGGCTTAGTATTGTTCCCTGTATAGTGACCTTAAAACGCGTCTTTTGTGTTTGATCCCAGCCTTGCTTGTTTGTTTACCTGTGCCTGCTACCAGCCTTATTGACCTTCCACCTGTTTTTGACTACGATTCTGGATTTCCTCTACATACCTGTTTGCCCCCGATGACCACTGCTATACTGATTTAATATTAAACTGCACTTGGATCCTCAACACTGTTCTCATTGTCACTCCAGCCGTTACAAAATTGTCCGCAGTGTATGAGTGCGAATGAGTGTGTATGGATGTTTCCCAGAGATGGGTTGCAGCTGGAAGGGCATCCGCTGCGTAAAACACATGCTGGATAAGTTGGCGGTTCATTCCGCTGTGGCGACCCCAGATTAATAAAGGGACTAAGCTAAAAAGAAAATGAATTTAATATAATATAATATTACAAATTATTATATTTATTATTATTATATAGCCTAGATTATTATATAGTGGGTTAGTTTAATAAAATAATTCAATGTTGAATAAAATAGATGTCGCAAATCTTTTTAAAAGCATTAAAGGGCAGTGCATATCTTAGCCTTACCCTGGAGTTTGTTCACCCTCCGCCTATGGAGACACATATAAGAAATGAAACAAAAATACAAGCAAGTGACTGCAGAAAACGTCTCCATTTAATCTAATTTCCGTAGAAGGAACAACTGAGATATTAAAGAGATCTCATTTGTGATTTTTCTTTCCTATGGGTACATAAACCAGAGAACAGCCCGTGTGTGTGTGTGTGTGTGTGTGTGTGTGCGAACACCCCCTGTGGGGTGATAACCTGTAATTACTGCACCAGATGTGAACAAGAAATGGGGAGAGACAGAGAGAAAGACAGACTATAAAATATTGCAAAGATGGAAAGAGAAAGACTGTTCCAAACCCAGCGAGCTGTTTCGCTGTCTACTGTTACACAGGTAGTTTTAGTCCAATCAAACGACCTTCGTTTCTATAGCACTTACTGTATAGTGTGAACATTTCGAAGCAGCTTCGCAGTTATTAGCAGTGATATTACATGCAAATCAGGCCTGTTATAATAATCAATATATCCACTTATCGCACAATACGTTCATTCATTTTCTTTTCAGCTTAGTCGCTTTATTAATCCGGGGTTGCCACAGCGGAATGAACCGCCAACTCATCCAGCATTTGTTTTTACCCAACGGATGCCCTTCCAGTCGCAACCCAGAGATTCAATAAGGTACTGGAAATATTCCTCAGAGATTTTGCTCCATACTGACATGATAGCATCACGCAGTTGCTGCAGATTTGTCGGCTGCACATCCATGATGCCAATCTCCCGTTCCACCACATCCCACTTGTGCTCTATTGGACTGAGATCTGGTGACTGTGGAGGCCATTTGAGTACAGTGAACTCATTGTCTTGTTCAAGAAACCAGTCTGAAATGATTCACCCTTTATGACATGGAGCGTTATCCTGCTGGAAGTAGCCATCAGAAGATGGGGACACTGTGGTCATAAAGGGATGGACATGGTCAGCAACAATACTCAGGTAGGCTGTGGCGTTGACACGATGCTCTATTGGTACTAATGAGCCGAAAGTCTGCCAAGAAAATATCCCCTACACCATTACACCACCACCACCAGCCTGAACCGCTGATACAAGGCAGGATGGATCCATGCTTTCATGTTGTTGATGCCAAATTCTGACCCGACCATTTCTCCAATCTTCTATTGTCCAGTGTTGGTGAGCCTGTGTGAATTGCAGCCTCAGTTTCCTGTTCTTAGCTGACAGGAGCGGCACCCGGTGTGGTCTTCTGCTGCTGTAGCCCATCTGCCTCAAGGTTGGCCGTGTTGTGCGTTCAGAGATGCTCTTCTGCAGACCTCGGTTGTAACAAGTGCTTATTTGAGTTACTGTTGCCTTTCTATCAGCTGGCACCAGTCTGGCCATTCTCCTCTGACCTTTGCATTTGCGCCCACAGAACTGCCGCTCACTGGATATTCGGACCATTCTCTGTAAACCCTAGAGATGGTTGTGCATGAAAATCCCAGTAGATCAGCAGTTTCTTAAATACTTAGACCAACCGTCTGGCACCAACATCCTTGCCATGTTCAAAGTCACTTAAATCTCCTTTCTTCCCCATTCTATGCTCGGTCTGAACTGCAGCAGATCGCCTTGACCATGTCCACATGCCTAAATGCATTGAGTTGCTGCCATGTGATTGGCTGATTAGAAATTTGCACTAACGAGCAGTTGGACAGGTGTACCTAATAAAGTGGCCGGCGAGTATATATATATATATATATATATATATATATATATATATATATAGTGCACTTTGTAGTATAGAGATTCTTTAATTGGTGCAATTGACTGTAAAGCATCATGGGTAACGTAGTTCTCTGCATGAATTCCACTAGTAAACATGATTGGATTAAAAATATGTTGACGATGCCAAAAGGTAGGTTCAACAACAACACATTAGCAACCTGTTAACTCACAACAGCTCGGTCTTTGAGGGTTTATTACTTACTGTTAAAATTCAATCAACCTACACATAAAAAGATGTGGCTGTCATCTTCAGTGTGAAGCATGCGTGTCATGTTTTTTAAAGTTGAGTGGATTATGATCGCAATGATTCATTTTTAACCAAAATCGCTCCGTAACCAATTCTAGTCAAGTCATTGTCATTGAAACTGTGGACTACTCTCAGCTAGGATTAGCCCTGCTATTTAAACACTTCAGTATTGCGGTTGCCCTTGATGTGAGACGACCTTTAAGACAGAACGGGAGAGAAAGAACGAGAAAGAGCGAATGAATTCATGACAAACAGACAAAGAAAAGAGTGGAAATGGAAATGCTGGGTGTGGTGAGACGAGAGGTGTTTCTGTCTGGGAGAGGGAAAGATGGAAGAATGAAGACAGAGAGAGAGAGAGAGAGAAAGAAGAAGAAGAAGAGAGTTTCTTACACATGTTATTCAGCTGTGTAAACGGGCGAAAGGCGGGTCCGGGGTCTCGGGTTGCCAGTGAAAAGGGCTCATATTTATAAGAGACTGGCAGCCCGACACCTCTTACACACACGTTAATATTATTATTATTACTGAGCACTCAAAAATGGAAAATGGCAGCAACCTGAGAGGCCTGGAGAGCAGCACATGAGTGTTCGTGAGAAAACGCAAGTATGTCTGTGAGAATATGTATACATAAGAGACAGCAAAAGAGAGGGATTGAGAGAAAGTCCCACTGGAAAGAAGAAGAAAAAAGGGGGCAGAGAAAGAAAACGAAAAAGAAAGGTTGCAGAAAGAGAGGTCTGGCACGGGGAGATGGATGGGGAGAACGTGTAACGTGATCTACTGAACATATTAGTGCTGTCAAAGAAAGAGAAGAAGGAGAAAAAAGGGTGTCAGACACGAGCATGTATTCTAGGACAAGATTATAAAATTCCCCAAGAACGGCGTGGACATGTTGGAACACCACACACACACACACACACACACACACACTGAACGAAGTAAATTCTTAACAGGTGGGTGGGGCCACTCATATCAATGACAGATTCGTGATTTCCCTCAGGGTCATATTTAACCAATCGCAGATCTGCTTACATAACCAGATCACAGGCCCGTCCAACAGTGTCACCGAATACTAGTCAAAGTTCAAGAGGTCCGATGTAACGTTCCCAGATTTGCCTCCAACAGAAAGAAAGCGTGACCGGCACATCAGAACAATTTGTGTGTTTTAATGAAACGCTCTTCGGCGCTCGCTGCGCACTTTGAACTGCATATGTCGAAACAGCGTGGAGTATGTAATAATAAACATTGGTAACAAGCATTAGCATGATGTCACATGCAACATTAAATTGCATGGGGTCCAGGTCTCGTCTGGTAAAGCAAATACTGTTAGTGTATGAATGTGTTAGTGAGTGATAGGTCTTTGTTTCTCTGGGTTTAATGTTATTAGGTGTGTGTTTGTGTAAAAAAAATCATTTTTGTTCCAACTAAATTCTTCTAATTTTATAATGAATGAAAAAATTAAAATATGCCATGTTTTCAGACAATTAAATATTAGTTTTAAGACAACAGTAGCAAATGTTTTAGTTTCAGAAGAGCTGAAAAAAAAATTTGTAGGAATAACCATGTGATTGTTAATCATAAAAAATATAACAAAAAATTCATATATTTTGACCAATATTTCACTAATATTTTGACCAAACAAAAACATTTTATTTGAAATGTTTTATTGAAAATGCTCTCAGAGAGATCTAAAATAAATGTCAAAAATGTTAAAATATTACTGAAGAACTGAGGTGAAACTGAACTTTGTGGTCTCTTCATTTTTCCATCTAAATTAACATTATTATTCTTCTTTAAATTAAGTTTTTTAATATTTTATATAAATAATTTTTTTAAACTTTTTTTATATATTTTAAATATGCACATGCACACACACACACACACTGACAGATAAGATGGATGGATGGATGGATAGATGGATGAAACGATAGATAGAACAATAGATGGAACAATAGAATGATAGAAAGACAGACGGACAGATGGATGGATGACA
>CAIGQQ010033255.1:2675800-2687379 GCA_903798035.1 Danio albolineatus
ATTATTATTATTATTATTATTATTATTATTATTATTATTATTATTATAAACAGATTTATTAAACAGATATATTTATTAAAATAATATTTTAGTCACCAAACATAATTAGAAATTGAAAGAAAATACAATTAAACTCAAGCAAAATATTGCAAAAAAAAAAGTTACAACCTAAAAAATTTCAACAAAATTTTTCTTGATTTTTTCTTTTTTTAATTTGTATTTAATATTTTTCTCAAACATATAAATTTGGCTGTACTAGTTTTTGCACTGCTATTGTAAGCTATTTTGTTAGATAAGCTGCAGATTTGGCTCCAGTACTGACTAATCTAATGTCACTCATTCATTTTCTTTTCAGCTTAGTCCCTTTATTAATCGCCACAGCAGAATGAACCGCCAACTTATCCAGCATTTGTTTTACCCAGCGGATGCCCTTCCATCTGCAACCCATCTCTGGGAAACATCCATACATTCTCATTCACACTTATACACTACGGACAATTTAACTTACCCAATTCACCTGTACCGCATGTCTTTGTACTGTGGGGGGGAACCGGAGCACCCAGAGGAAACCCATATGAACACGGTGAGAACATGCAAACGCCACACAGAAATGCCAACTGACCCAGCCGAGGCTCGAAGCAATAACCTTCTTGCTGTGAGCCGATCGTGCTACCCACTACGCCACAGTGGCACCAATTATTATTATTATAAACAGATTTATCAAACAAATATATTTATTAAAATAATATTTTAGTCACCAAACATATTTAGAAATTGAAAGAAAATACAATTAAACTCAAGCAAAATATATATATATATATATATAAAAAGTTACAACCTACAAAATTTCAACAAAATTTTTCTTTTTTTTGTTTCTCTTGATTTTTCCTCTTTTAAATTTGTATTTAATATTTTTCTTAAACATATAAATTTGGATGTACTAGTTATTTTGTTAGATAAGCTGTTTGGCTCCAGTACTGACTAATCTAATGTATAAGCACAAATATAATATAGGTTCCTATGAAAAATATGCATTTAAAACATAGATTTGTGAGGGGTGAACTTATATATGCTGAGCACTGTTTATTGTTTGAATTTGTGTTCAAATGGATACGCTGTACCTAGTTATTATTATTAAGTTTGTCATCTTCAGTATTTGGAAAACACTGACAAACATGAGCATGCAATAAAATTATATTTATCCTTTAAAAAAAACAAAAAAACATACATACAAATACAGAGTTGAAGTCAGAATTATTAGCCCCCCTTTGATTTATTTATTTTTTAATCTTTTTAAAATATTTCCCAAATGATGTTGAACAGATTCAGGAAATTTTCACAGTATGTCTGATAATATTTTTTCTTCCGGAGAAAGTCTTATTTGTTTTATTTCGGCTAGTATAAAAGCAGTTATTAATTTTATAAAGACCATTTTAAGGTCTAAATTATTAGCCCCTTTTAAGCTAATTTTGTTTTCGATAGTCGACAGAACAAACCATCGTTATACAATAACTTGCCTAATTACCCTAACCTGCCTAGTTTACCTAATTAACCTAGTTACGCCCTTAAATACCTTTAAGCTGTATAGAAGTGTCTTGAAAAATATCTAGTTAAATATTATTAACTGTCATCATGGCATAAAATAAATCAGTTACTGGAAATGAGTTATTAATACTATTATGTTTAGAAATGTGTTGAAGAAATTCACTCTCCGTTAAACAGAACTTGGGGAAAAAATAAACAGGGGACTAATAATTCATGGGGGCTAATAATTCTGACTTCAACTTTATATATATCAGGAAATAAAAGTAGTGTCTCCTTATATGGGAAAACTATCTCCTTTTGTAATGCTTTTCTTTTTTTTATATCTGTTTTTTCTAACCCTAAAAGTAAAAAAACACAACAAACAAACAAAAAAAAAACACAACAACAACAAAAACCTTGCAAGCTGGAATGCTTGGAAAAGTATGTGTTTCTCCTTAACAAATTGCTCCTTAACAAGCAGGACAGGAAAAGAAAAGGTTGTTTTTCTCTCTTAAAACACAATAAAGTGCCCCCTGTGGTTCTTTGCTAAATATCTACATGAGGTCTGATATAAAGGTTCTTTTAAGATCCCATTTACTGCGATTGAAACGTAAACCTGTTCCTCCACGCAGAGTCGGTAGGTGAACTGTAAAAACAAACATTCATTCATTTTCTTTTCGGCTTAGTCCCTTTATTAATCAGAGGCCGCCACAGCGGAATGAACCGCCAACTTATCCAGCATATGTTTTACGCAGCGGATGCCCTTGCAACTAATCACTGGGAAACACCCATACAGTCTCATTTACACTCTACGGACAATTTAGCTCACCCAATTCACCTATACCACATGTCTTTGGACTGGAAACCAGAGCATCCGGAGAAACCCACGCCAACACGAGGTGAACATGCAAACTCCACACAGAAATGCCAACTGACCCAGGCTCGAACCAGCGGCCTTTTTGCTGTGAGGCGATCGTGTAATAAGTATCCATAGTATCCAAGGATGTCAATGGTTACCGGTTTAAAATTCTTCTGGATATCTTCTTTGGTACTAAACAGAAAAAAGAAACGTATAAAGATCTGGAAACACTTTAGAAGAATGATAATAGTGTATGTTTGATATTTTCGGGTGAACTGCCCCTTTAATTTCTTTAAAAAAGTCACACTTTACAATAAGGTTCATGAGTTAATGTTAATTAATGCATTTACTAACATGAACAAACAATGAACAATACATTTACTACAGTATTTGTTCATATTAGTTAACGTTAATGAAAATACAGCTGTTCATTGTTAGTTCATGTTAACTCATGGTGCATTAACTAATGCTACAGGCGTAATTAATGTACAAAATAAACCTGATTTAACGTCCACAATCGATTGAAGTGTCTTCTTTTATAATTGTTTTGACACGCGGCTGTGGTGATGAAGTAAAGCTGAAGTAAATCGTTGTAATTCATTAACATGCACTGTTTTAAAACTCACTCTTGATCACATTTGATGATGATTGATGATCACGGTGAACTGAACAGATCTTTTAGTCCCGGTTGCTTTGCGCACGTCCTGCCTTGTTGATATGATTATACGTGTTACTACGGAGACATGTTAATACGCAGCTGTCAATCAATACGGTGGGTGGGGAAACCGCACTCCTACGTCAAGTTGCGGTCGGTCTCAAAACCGCTCCAATTGGTCCACCATTTTCTTTTCGGCTTAGTCCCTTTATTAATCTGGGGTCGCCACAGCGGAATGAACCGCCAACTTACACAGCCGGGGCTCGAACCAGCAACCTTCTTGCTGTGAGGGGAACGTGCTACCCACTACGCCACCATGGCACCCATTGACAGTATTTATACTTTTAAAAAATCAGATTCATTTACAAGATTTTTTGAAGTTTGCATTTTTTGTAGCCCAGCAATAAAACCAACAAATTCGAGCTGCAAGCAACGATGAAAGGGACCTCGTACTAACAACAAATGTTGCGTCAAATTAGAAATGACAATCTCTGTGTTAAAGGCATTCGCCTCAACCCTCTCCATCATTCTCACTATCCTCTAAGTTGGGATGGTGGGCCAAATCGAAAGTTACAATGGGCTAACTTTGGCCCGCGGGCCCTATTTTGGACATCTCTGGTCTATGCACTACCTGCACATATGTCATAGCTTAAAAAGTAGATTTTACAAAATAGGTGCCCTTTAACTAATTAACCCATACCTGTCAGCCCTCCCGTTTTTCCCGGGATTCTCCCGTATTTTACAGTTCTATCCCGCTATCATCCCGTAAATGTATTTTCCCGTATTTCTCCCGTATTTTCAGTCGTTCTCCGACGGGCATCAATAATAATAAAGAGCCGATCCTCCCTATACGCAGCCCATACCACCGAACCACCAGGGGCCGCCCCTTGCTCTTAAATCTGTTGGAATCTGTCTGTGCTTTCGGTTTATTTAGGCATGAAACACTCTGAAATAAATATAAAAACGGCGGGATTCCCTTTCCTTTTCATTACAGGTGCCGTCGCTCCCCCTGTGCAATTCTCAAAACAGTCATAAATCGGTGCGTGACTGTCAGACGCGCTCCATAGTGATAAACAGACGCTGTTTCCCAAATGGATTCTGTACACTCGATTAGAGGCATAGTGAAAGTGGATACTGGGTTTTGTGTTTGTGTTTGAACAGATATATACACATAATTAACAATAATAATAATATCTAAATCATAATTAATAATAATAATAATGTCGATCTTGATGAGGTTTTTTTCAAACACAATTTGTTTTTCCTAAATGAGCATAAAACCTTAGGTTAGCAATCGAGCGCTTTCATTATAACTATATATGTAAACTTCTTTTATTTATAACAGTGACGCCTCTGTTATTTAATGTAATCAAACAAAAAAATCTAAATAAATGAGATTCATTCGCTGCTCTTTATTCATAATGTGTAAGTTATACAGAGAGGAAAAGATGAATAAGAATTGATAACTTGATCCTTTTTTTTCATAACAGCTAATTTTAATAAGCTAAACTGTTTGCTAATGTATACTATTAAATTTTCTTTTGTAAATAATGATTAAAAAATTATTACTGACTGTTTATTTACTTTGAAACAGCTCCAGAAGGACATATTTAATAAGTTGTTTTTTTTTATCTGTTTTTTTGGGGGTGGGGGGTGTTGGGGGGATGATCCCTTATTTTCACATCCCAATGTTGGCAGGTATGAATTAACCTTATGTAAAGTGTTACCTTTAAAAAAAAGTCAGTGTTTTTTAACAACACGTGAAGGTGCCTCGTGCACTTTGTGAAGCCTCAGGAACGATTTCTAGCCGACCTTCCCCTTTAATCTCCCTTAACTCGTCCCCATCTTTATTTGCTCTCTTAACCTTAAGCGTGACCCCAAACCCTGAGATTGACCCCTAACCCCTGCATCCAGCTCCTTTGAGCTGCTTCGAGCAGAACTGCGAGCCTAAATAAACGATTTCTTGAAGCGGCGTGCTTGGGCCTTCCCAGAAACTCCAGCAGATCTCCTCCAATACAAACACTCATCAATAAGAAGTCACATCGAACACTGGACCCACTGCGACACTCGCTAAGACTTCATCGACATGAGAACATTCCCTCCACGCCTGTCAGCGCGCGTATGTGTGTGTGTGAACAAAGGCGAAGAGGGGTCGAAAAACAATTACGGTAAAAAATGACTAATATGTCACAGACGTGCTGAAGTGCTTCGTTTCTCCTCTCTTCAGTCGCTCTGTGCTGGGGTTCAAGCCTTTCTTTTCAAAGTCGCTATAATTACAAACAAAAGGGCTGATTTCCCTCCAGCTCCAGGCATGATAATGGAGAATCCAGTGGGAATCGAAGATACGAACACACACACATATATATATACACACACGTGCATTGATGCAAAGTGACGAGAGGTTTACACAATGCACGCACACACACACACTGTAAACGTATGTGTCTTATCATGTACTTGCTCAAGCAAAGCTGCGTGCACTTGGTGACAGAAGACGCAGAGAATCAACACTGCAAAACAATAATTCTGCTTCTCGGTATCGTCTTGTTCTCCAGTACAAATACCTGAACATGCTTAAACCTTCAGTAGAGCATCTCACAAACTACTGGCATGATATTCATTAATAATAAAGACATTAGCCATTAGTCAAGGACACTTAAGGGCAGGGAATCTCCCATTCTCATTTTGAGTCAGTCTTCTTAATGTAGCAACATGTCAACTGGAGATTCACACTGAATGGATCGTTTGAATCACTGAGTTGTTAACTGGAGATTCATTCTGACTGGATCATTTAAGTCATTAAGTTGTTAAGTGGAGATTCGCTTTGACTGAATCATTTGAATCACTAAGTTGATAAGTGGAGATTCGCTTTGACTGAATCATTTGAATCACTAAGTTTATAAGTGGAGATTCGCTTTGACTGAATCATTTGAATCACTAAGTTGATAAGTGGAGATTTGCTTTGACAGAATCGTTTGAATCATTGAGTTGTTAACCGGAGAATCGCTTTAACTGCATAATTTGAATCACTGAGTTGTTAACTGGAGATTCACTCTCAATTAGTCATAGTTTGAATCATTGAGTTGTTGACTGAAGATTCGCTTTGATTGGATCATTTGAATCACTGAGTTGTTAACTGGAGATTCACTCTGACTGATCATTTGAATCACTCAATTGTTAACTGGAGATATGCTTTAACTGCATAATTTTAATCACTGAGTTGTTAACTGGAGATTCACTTTCAATTAGTCATCATTTGAATCACTTAGTTGTTAACTGGAGATTCGCTTTAACTGCATCATTTGAATCACTGAGTTGTTAACTGGAGATTCGCTTTAACTGCATCATTTGAATCACTGAGTTGTTAATTGGAGATTCACTTTGACTGGATCATTTGAATCACTGAGTTGTTAAGTGGAGATTCACACTGAATTAATTGTTTGAATCACTGAGTCGTTAACTGGAGATTCACTCTAAATTAATTATTTTAATCAATGAGTCGATAACTAGAGATTCCCTTTGACTGGGTCATTCAAATCACTGAGTTGTTAAGTGGAGATTCACTCTGACTGGATCATTTGAATCACTGAATTTGTAACTGGAGATTCACTCTGAATGGATCATTTGAATCACCAAGTTGCTTACTGGAGATTCACTTTCACTGAATTGTTTAAATCACTGAGTCGATAACTGAAGATTCACTCTGAATGTATTATTTGAATCAATTAGTCGATAATTGGAGATTCCCTCTGTGAATAGATTATTTGAATCAATGAGTCAATAACTGGAGATTTGCTTTGACTGGATCACTTGAATCACTGAGTTGTTCACTGGAGTTCACTCTGAATGGATCGTTTGAATCTCTGACTGGATCAATATTGATTAATAAGCTTGTAAAATGATTTACTAATCAGTTTAACATTAACTAATGCATTATTAAAATCTGAAGTAGTGCTTGTTAACATCAGTTACTACACCAGGAGTTAATATGAACTAAAATAACGTTAAAAAACCTGAATAAATACCATCATAAATGTATCATTAATAGTTTGCTCATGTTAGTAAATACATGAACTAATGGCTCATTAATTTAAAGTGTCACTGTGAATGGTTCTAACTCCAGATCCTCACTCTTTTTTCATTTATTTAAGTGAATACAAGGGCGCCACGGTGGCGTAGTGAGTAGCACGTTCGCCTCACAGCAAGAAGGTCGCTGGTTCGATCCCCGGCTAGGCCAGTTGGCATTTCTGTGTGGAGTTTGCATGTTCTCCCCGTGGTTGCGTGGGTTTCCTCCGGGTGCTCCGGTTTCCCCCACAGTCCAAAGACATGCAGTACAGGTGAATTGGGTAATTGGGTGAATTGTCCATAGTGTATGTGTGTGAATGAGAATGTATGAATGTGTTTCCCAGAGATGGGTTGTGGCTGGAAGGGCATCCGCTGCGTAAAACAAAATGCTGGATAAGTTGGCGGTTCAATCCGCTGTGGCGACCCCGGATTAATAAAGGGACTAAGCCGAAAAGAAAATGAATGAATGATAAGTGAATACATGTAGAACTTAGCAGGCAACCACAAGTATCTATTCAAGTAACAGTGCAAGTGTCTGTATTAGAGTACAACCGCTTGCTTTGACAGCCCATCCAATGGAAGACGCCGCGATAGAGGGGCAAATCCATCTTGATCCAGCGGTTAAAGAGCACATTCGGTCAACACAAACCAGCGAATGCACCACAAACGCGGTAACACAAGTGCAAGCACACAAGCGCACAGCATGCATCTGAATGTCATCATCGGTACTGACGAGATGCCAAACAGTAATGACACCCAGATCACCTACACTTGACTGCCAAAAGTTTGTGTGTGTGTGTTTATGCCCCACATCACCCACGGTTTAACCACACACGTGCTGCAGTGAGACGAGAAAAACCCAGCTGCTAATGAACACAGATCATCAGATGCATGTGTTGTGTTTATCAGCCTGTTTGTTTGTTTAAAGCATCACCACGGTCTATGTGTGTGTGTGTGTGTGTGTTTCAGAGCAGAGATTAGGGTAAGAGGCATGGGTATTTTCGTCTTTTTCTCATCACATGCCTCTGTCATCCCTCCATTTTCCATTTTGACACGCAGCTCCAGATGTTGAAGAACTGAAATATTAAATTACCGAAATTGGCTTGTTTCTGCACTTTTGGCTATATCAAAACAGCCCTTCCCTAATGCAGTCGCTCGAAGACGAATAACATACCTTGAGCAAGTATGCAGGCGCAGTCAAGAGCACTTGGTCACTGCTAATGTACATACACTACCGTTCAAAAGTGTGTGCAGCTCCTATTTTTTTTAGGAAATAATACTTTTATTGTGTAAGGATATGGTATATTGATCAAAAGTGACAGTAAGGACATTTGGAAAGTTAAAATAGGTTCTTTGTTCGTCTGAACTAATAATAACAGAAATCTGAGGATTATAGTTCCCATAATAATCTGAACAAGTGTGACTGTTTTCAACCTTGACGGTAAAAGAAAATCTTTCTTGAGCAATCAGTTACTAAAGACTGGAGTAATGACACTAAATTCATTCATTCATTTTCCTTCAACTTAGCCTCTTATTTATTAGGAGTCGCCACGGGGGAATGAACCGCCAACTATTCCAGCATATGTTTTGAGCAGCTGATTGAGCGCAATCCACTATTTTTCACACACATTCATACACTCATACTCAAATCTTGATGGTTCTGTGGGTCTTATCTATCAAATCTGATCGATATTTTGTATTTATTATTGGATTCGAGTCAGGTGATTTGCTGTGTTTTAAATCATTGTCTTGCTGAAATGTCCACCCTGGTTTCATCTTCATCCTCCTGCTAATGTAGATGTTGGAATGAAGCAGCTGATATTCATTTACATTGAGGAAGGGCTGAAGAACTACTGAGAGATTTCAGCTGCTGTCTGGTCTTTCACTGCCTTTCTACTCCTTACTTTCTTCATGTGTTCAATACTTTTTCACTGTGCTATTCCATTTTATTACACATATCTAGGGCCACACGGAATCTGCGCATGCAGAATTCCGCAGATTTTTAGCCCATCATATCAATTATTTACTGGTGTAAATGTGTGTAAATGTATATTTAATCAGTTTTCAAATTAATTTCAATAATAATATTGACTAATATGAAAATATTCATGTGATTTATTTACAATACAGTTTGTAAAGTGCTATTTTCGGTGTTTTAGTAGATATTTTATATGAGAGATTTGCTTTGTTTACCAGATAAAGTGAATCTAACTGGATTTGCATTGTAAACATTAAATAAATGTTAAAAAGGTATTACTTTTTATTTCATATATTAAGATTTTAGTTATGATACTCCCAAAATCATTCCGCATAAATCCGCAGATTTTTAACAAAATACTCTGCAGAAATATCAAAAAATGTCCGCAGATTCCGTCTGGCCCTAAACATAACTTAATCTGTAAACTAATTCAATTTGTGTTCTTTGCATATATGGATTTCTTTTGTTGTTATCAACATCCGGGGAACATTTCAACAAGTCAACAGCACCTTTAGAAATATATTTTCTGGTAAAAATGGTGACGTGTTCAATACTTATTTCCCCTGCTGTGATAATGAGAATAACAACATAAAACGGCAGCAGCACTGTATAATGACACTCATCCTGGTATTTGAGGGTGACACTTACTTCATGTCTCTCGCTAATTTTTCTAATTTCATTTAAACACATCTTAAACAGACTTATAGAATGAATACAATATTAAAACTATTTATGTGGCAAGTATACATCCACCGGCCACTTTATTAGGTACACCTGTCCAACAGCTCGTTAACGCAACTGTTTATTCAGCCAATCACAATGGCAGCAACGCAACACCGAGCATCAGAATGGGGAAAGTGAGTTTGAACGTGGTTGTTGGTGCCAGGCGGGCTGGTCTGAGTGTTTCAGAACTGCTGATCTGCTGGGATTCTAACGCACAACCATCTCTAGGGTTTACAGAGAATGGTCCGAATATCCAGTGAGCGGCAGTTCTGTGGGCGCAAACGCCTTGTTGATGCCAGAGGTCAGAGGAGAATGGCCAGACTGGTGCCAGCTGATAGAAAGGCAACAGTAACTCAAATAAGCACTCGTTACAACCGAGGTCTGCATCTCTGATGAAGAGCATCTCTGAACGCACAACACGGCCAACCTTGAGGCAGATGGGCTACAGCAGCAGAAGACCACACCGGGTGCCGCTCCTGTCAGCTAAGAAAAGGAAACTGAGGCTACAGTTCACACAGGCTCACCAACACTGGACAATAGAAGATTGGAGAAAACGTTGCCTGGTCTGATGAGTCTCCATTTCTGCTGCCACATTCGGATGGAAGGTCAGAATTTGGCCTTAACAACATGAAAGCATGGATCCATCCTGCCTTGTATCAGTGGTTCAGGCTGGTGGTGGTGGTGTAATGGTGTGGGGGATATTTTCTTGGCACACTTTGGGCCCATTAGTACCAATTGAGCATCACGTCAACGCCACAGCCTACCCGAGTATTGTTGCTGACCATGTCCATCCCTTTATGACCACAGTGTCCTCCATCTTCTGATGGCTACTTCCAGCAGGATAACTCACCATGTCATAAAGCGTGAATCATCTCAGACTGGTTTCTTGAACATGATGAGTTCACTGTACTTAAATGGCCTCCACAGTCACCAGAACTCAATCCAATAGAGCACCTTTGGGATGTGGTGGAACGGGAGATTGGCATCATGGATGTGCAGCCGACAAATCTGCAGCAACTGCGTGATGCTATCATGTCAATATGGAGCAAAATATCTGAGTAATATTTCCAGTAGCTTGTTGAATCTCTGCCATGAAGGATATTAAGGCGGTTCTGAAGGCAAATGGGGGTCCAAGCAGGTACTAGTAACCCATACCTAATAAACTGGCCGGTGAGTGTATATGTAACGCACTGGATGATGTGCATCCAGCTGGTTGTTATTGTAAAACAAACCTGATCACCCTGTCCCTTACATACAGCATGCCTGCTGGTAATGCTGAAAATCCAAACCATACTACGGATTGCACAACATGACACATTTCAACACACACACACACACACACACCAAAAAAGGTCTGCAAATTAGCAAGAAACATCTGCTTTGGCATATTTGCATACCTAATGGTTGAGACGGTGGATCGTCTCACTCCGTAACCGATGTCACTCTTTCTTGTTCTAGGTGTGCTCTGCTGCGCGGCTGTTCTGGATTAATCCTGCATGATTGTGGAGACTCCTGAAGGTTCAGACATTTTCTGGGCCAGCTGCTCAGAAACATTACAAAAGACATTAGCTTACCCATAAATTAGGGCCCGGCCACATCAGCAGATTGTTAATTCACTTTGAGTTCCCTGTAACCAGGTGCAAAAACAAAAACAAGGGGCCTAAAACAGAGCCCTGTGGGACATCGAGGTGCTCACTTACAGGAGTCTACTGAGAGATGACTCAAGCCTCCGAACATTCACACACACATGCATATATATATACACACACACACAC
>CAIGQQ010033255.1:2707379-2726803 GCA_903798035.1 Danio albolineatus
GTGTGTGTGTGTGTGTGTGTGTGTGTGTGTGTGTGTGTGTGTGTGTGACTCGACAAATCTGTACTGCAACATATCTACTGTACTGTAGACATCACAACGTTTTGTGTGCGAGCAACAAACGCAGTAATATTAATGTCTGTGTGAACCAGAAGTTGCTGGGACATTTGTTTCATTATGCTGATGTACTTCCATTCATTCATTCATTCATTCATTTTCTTTTCGGCTTAGTCCCTTTATTAATCCGGGGTCGCCACAGCGGAATGACCCGCCAACTTATCCAGCATTTGTTTTACGTAGCGGATGCCCTTCCAGCTGCAACCCATCACTTGGAAGATGTACTTCCAACTGAAATGAAATATTGAGTAGGGGGCGGGGCTTTCTTTTGTGCATCATTCACTCATAGCAAACTAACGGTTAGAGAGGGTGTTGATATGCAGTTGCTATGGAAACTTTCAGGTAGACGTCAACAGAAATAATGTATTTGCGGTACTATGCCATTCACTGCTCTCTAGGTTTACCCAAACATGACAACTTTCATTGCTGAGAAACTAGGAATGCACAATATATCGTTTCAGTATCGATATCGCAACGTGATCATTCGCAACAGTCAAATCGCAGGATATGCGATGTTGAGATTAGGGTTGGGTCGATAGATAGCCGATGGTCGATAAACATCACGATGCTGAGCCGGCAATCGCCGATCCTCCGCCCTGCCCCCGTCGCAAACCCGCTCGTAAAAAAATACACACAGCTTTTCTTGAGTCCCGCGGAAAAGGTGATTGACGGGGTAATTTGTGTGTATCTGGTTCTGGGTAAAGCAAACACCATGCGGGTCAGGTAGATGAAACAGTGGGCTACAAACAATTAATTAGTTATGAATTAATTAATTATTCATAAATAACGAATTCAGCGCCGACTATGACATCATCCATCGTGATGGTTCACATTAGACATGCCAAACTGGTCGAAATCGCCCAACCCCAGTTGAGATTGTATTATATTTTATCATTTGCACGTATGTCTGTGATTGTATAATGATTTCAAAATCATTCAGCATAAGAAATTGTACCGTTTGTGACCCTAACTATGATTAATTTTATTGAATTATTTTGATTCTTTTTGTCTTGTCAACAAAAAAGGCAGTGAAGTGCGCCTCACGCTTTTGGAACGCAATGGCACATTCGCTGTGATCGGCCCCCAAGTGATCTGGTGAAATTGTATTCATACTGCAATATATCGTCACCTAATGGCCCATTTCCACTGAGTGGCACCGTACGGTTCGGTACGGTTTTATGGCCGTTTCCACTGTCTGAAAGTGTAGCGAACCAGACCGTGCCGTACCACTTTTTGGTCACCCTTTGCAAAGGGTTACAAGGGTACCAAAAGGCGGAGCTAGACGCGCAACTGAACTGTATTGGTTTACAGAGATACGTCATTTGTTCGCGCAACAAGCCAGAATGAAAACAAAGGACCCGCCATGCGCTTGATTATTGACGTGCTTTTGAAACCCGATCCTTTCAGAAACAGACAAACACGAGACTGACACGTGCAAAAACAAAGGAGAAGCCGGAGAAAACAAAGGAGCAAATTTTTATTTAGCAAACATCAAGAAACTGCTTATCATCATCACCTTCTGGACTATTATGAACTAAGAATGATGGAATTACTTTCTAACAAGCGGTTACATGTGCTGGTGAAGATTACAGACACAGCTCTGCACTGACTGTGGGCTATATTTCCTGTTGTTTTTGAACCAAAATAAGGACTAAATGTCTGCTGTGTGTAGTTTTTCTGTAATTGGTAACATACCGGAGACTGTAAGGGGCTGTATGTGTTCATATATGTTGCATTTATTTATTTATTTGATATAAATCGCAGACAGTAGGCTATTTCGCTTCATTGATCTGCAGTTACAATCAGATCATGTTCATAGAGAGGTCAGTAATGAACATTTATACACCAGTGTTTATGTGTATAATAAAGCCGCTGTTTTGTGAGAAGTGCTTCTCGTATGATTTGTGAACGACCCGTACAGATTTACTGTAGACATTTCTTCCAGTGAGAATGACGTCGACTGAAACTTTTTGTCATACACCACGCACACCAAAAGACTACACTTTAGGAGTGGAAACGCAAACCTGATAAAGGTGACCCGTACCGAACAGTACTATACCGTACTGTACCACTCAGTGAAAACAGGCCATTAGAATGATAAGGTTCTATCTGACATTTTTGTCAAAATTGTATGGGATGAATTTAGTATCAATATTATTTGCAAATGCACGCGCTGTCATCCACGTGCTCTATTAATGTTGTATATGCAATTTTAAATCCACAAACAAATAACTTTCCACCTGAGTCTGTAAATTTAAGATTTGCACAAACAAAAACATGTTCACGAAAACAAATATTATGTTTTGCATTCATACATCTTAATTTACATGCGTGAAAAGGAAGTTTTGCATTTGCGGATCAGGTGACGCGCGTGTGTGAATTGATTTTTTGTTTGAATCTATACTGCCAGCTTCGTTTGAATTTTGAGACTAATGTCACGCAGTTTGTCGGCAAATCCACGCGCGCGCACCTCTTGATCTGCGCGCACCTCTTGATCTGCGCGCAACTCTTGATCTGCGCGCAACTCTTGATCCACGCACAAATGTACTAATGCAGTTTAACCAGTGACCTCTAGATGGCAATCTTACCATTACAGAGCAGGACACGTCCACAGTTTTTATAACGTTTTATAACCTAATAACCTGTAAAAGCCAGCGAAGTTACAAAAATGGATATCACGACGCATCAGCTGGATGAATGGCTGTATATGGGTATTCTGACACTCTATGCCTGTGTAAGGTCATCATTAAACCACTAGAAAGTCAAATCTCTTTCAGGAGCACATTATAACATTCAGTAAGTTTAAATGGTGACGTCCTATGCTTCCATTTTTTGGGTTTATGATTGATAGAAAATTTTGAAGAAAGGTTATGAATACTTCACCGTAAGGGAATATTTCTGCCCTTACAGAAACATGTAGGAAATAGGCTTTATTTGTATCTTTCTTATTTTAATAAATGCATGCAAACATACTGTGTTGTCTTATTCTGGCAAAAACTTTCAGGGGTGGGCAAACTACATTGAAGTGTATTTTAAAATAAAATACCAAATACCTAAATTTTACGTGTATCAAAATAAACTGCAAAATACAGCAGCCACAACATGTATGACAATAAAAGACTGTATTTTGTATTTTTTAAATATTACAAAATACTTTTACATGGTGGTATAACATTTCTTCTCTAACCTTCTATCAATAGGCATATTCGATAAATATTAGTGAAGTAAACAGCAACAGCGTTTCTCTGAGCAAGCTTAAGTCAGCTTCTCTGCCACCTCATTCACCTCTACTCCTGTACAAATATTTGTTGCTCTTTGATTTTAGTATACATTTCGTACAAATTTCATACAGAAAGTCCCGTCTTGAAGACGTTCTCTTAAATCCCTACAAAAACCATCTAATGCAGATAATAAGTTGAAACAGTATATCTTCATTGTGTTTCCAGCATTGTAATTGCCCCATCTCTTAACAGTCTCATATTTTAAAAGGGTGATATATGAAGAGGTTATTTTCATTATTTGTTCACATATTTTTTTTTAAATAAATCTTGTTTTTTTGCAATTGATTCCTCAGTTAATCTGACTAAGTTATAAATAACTATAACTATAACTACTAAAACGTTATAAAAACTGTGGACGTGTCCTGCTCTGTAATGGTGAGATTGCCATCTAGGGGTCACTGGTTAAACTGCATTAGTACATTTGTGCGTGGATCAAGAGTTGCGCGCAGATCAAGAGTTGCGCGCAGATCAAGAGGTGCGCGCAGATCAAGAGGTGCGCGCGCGTGGATTTGCCGACAAACTGCGTGACATTAGTCTCAAAATTCAAACGAAGCCGGCAGTATAGATTCAAACAAAAAATCAATTCACACACGCGCGTCACCTGATCCGCAAATGCAAAACTTCCTTTTCACGCATGTAAATTAAGATGTATGAATACAAAACATAATATTTGTTTTAGTGAACATGTTTTTGTTTGTGCAAATCCTAAATTCACAGACTCAGGTGGAAAGTTATTTGTTTGTGGATTTAAAATTGCATATACAACATTAATAGAGCACGTGGATGACAGCGCGTGCATTTGCAAATAATATTGATACTAAATTCATCCCATAAAATTGAGTTTCTGACATATTCTTATAAATTGACAACTTATTTGCATTATGGGATGTTTTTTTATTATTATATAAGTTGTTTACATTTTAAGACTTTTTATTCATTCATTCATTCATTTTCCTTTCGGCTTAGTCCCTTTATTAATCCGGGGTCGCCACAGCGGAATGAACCGCCAACTTATCCAGCATTTGTTTTACGCAGCGGATGCCCTTCCAGCTGCAACCCATCTCTGGGAAACACACATCCATACATTCTCATTCATACACATACACTACGGACAATTTAGCTTACCCAATTCACCTGTACCGCATGTCTTTGGACTGTGGGGGAAACCGGAGCACCCGGAGGAAACCCACGCAACCACGGGGAGAACATGCAAACTCCACACAGAAATGCCAACTGGCCCAGCCGAGGCTCGAACCAGCGACCTTCTTGCTGTGAGGCGAACGTGCTACCCACTAGGCCACCGTGGCGCTCAAGACTTTTTATTTAAAAAACAAATATTACACATGTGCTGTTTGCTATGGAATGCAAAAACTTTGAAGCTCAATGTTTCAAAATCCTTCAGAACGCAGATAGAACCTTATAATTCCAAGGTAATCCCAATATATTATAATATATATTGCAAAATCCAAAAATATTGCAACGTTCTATATTTCCAATATCGTGCAGCCCTATGAGAAACCCAGACATCTGAAAAGGGTCAAAGATGCTAACATGGACCAAAATCACAGAGGGATCCCCCCATTCACACATACACACACCTGATGCATCTAGCAAGAAGTCCCTAATAAAGTGTCCAACTGCAAGAGATGACTCCGTCTGCAAACCTCCATTCCCATACCAACAACACACACACACACACACACACACTCATAATAGGTTTTCAACACCTCATTTCTCAACACTCTGATTTTATTCCCTAACGTGATTAAAAAAAGTTCTGTCTACGTTTCATTTTCTATTGCTCTTTCTCCGTCTCATTCCCGAATGTTCTTCCAAAACTCTGTCAGATTCCTCATGTTCGTACTGTGCTATAGGGTTCCTATGACCTGCCGTATTCCAGAAGTCTCTCGCTGTTACTTTCTTGTCACTTTCTAAAATTCTGCCACATTCCAGACAACCGCCGGCCGCCGTATCCCTGTCACATCTTATATTCCCGCCTCGCTCCAAACGCGATCTGACAAACTTGTGTGTGTGTGTGGAAAAATCCCATCGGTGACACTAAAGAGGAGAGAGTGATGGAGGACGTGTCATCGGATTTGCACTTTTTTTCCCATCATTTAAGTGGAGCGGAGAGAGAAGCAGATGGATAAACCTGGTAGAATCCTTTTTTAGTGGCAGATGAGTGAATCAGTCTTAAATATTGATGAAGGCTCGATAGGATCAATCACTGCATCATTTTCAGTGTTATATTCAAAATGAAATATGATTGATGTTTGTATGGGGCGGCACGGTAGCTCAGTGGTTAGCACTGTCACCTCACAGCAAGAAGGTCGCTGGTTCGAGTCCCAACTGGAGTTTATGCAAGGGTATAAACGAAGGTCGGAGCCAGCTCCAAGTGGGTGGGACTTGAGCTCCAAGTGGGTGGGCCTTCGAGCTCCAATTGGGCTGTACAAACCTGGAATTTTTATTTATTTAATGTGTTGTACATGACACGGAGTCCAATATTGTGTTTTATTAATGTCTACACCTAAACCCATCCCTAAACCCAACCTCACAGTAACCTGTTGTGTTTTATTAACGTCTACACCTAAACCCAACCCTAAACACAACCTCCCAGTAACCTGATGTGTTTTATGAATATCCGCTCCACCTACACCACCTAAACCCAACCTACTTGCGGTTTAAGTCCCTCCCACTTGGAGGTTACCCAACCTACTTGCGGTGTAATCTCTCCCACTTGGAGGTCTCCGGGCTGCAGCGATACCTACTTGCCTCGTGTTGGCGTGGGTTTCCTCCTGGTGCTCCGGTTAAAATGTAATTACTTTAAAAAGTGAGTAAACCCGTTGCCTTAAAAGAGAAAAGTTGATTTTACTTTAAAAAAGTAAAGTATTTCTGTTGCAACTCAGAACTATTAAGTTCATGTAACTTAATATTTATAATTATGCACATAGTTCATTTACCTAATCATTTTAAGGCAGTGCTTAATCAATGTTTTAAAGTAAAGTTAATTGGCACACCGCCACTTTAGCTCTCAAAAAAGTATTTTAATGTGACAACGTTTCGACCTACATGGTCTTCATCAGTTTTTTTTTTCTTTTTCTTTTTTTTTTTACCTGGTGAAGACCATGTAGGTCGAAACGTTGTCACATTAAAATACTTTTTTGAGAGCTAAAGTGGCGGTGTGCCAATTCTCTATTTTGATTGCTACTGAGTATATTTTTGAAGGAGCACCTGCCTTCGAGATTTTTAGATGTGCGCACGTTTCTGTTAAAGTAAAGTTAACCATTGCTTTTATAGTGTGCCCTGATGCGAATTGTGAAGTGAATTTGAAGAGCGAATGAATCGAATGTGATGCCCGAATGAAACGAGTACCCTCAAAATGTTCACTCGTCTATTAACATGCGGAGAGCATGGTTTGTTGTATTTATGTCTGGTGTAAACACAGCAAAACAGAGCAAAGAATTTTTCACAGTATTTCCTATAATATTTTTTCTTCTGGAGAAAGTTTTATTTGTTTTATTTCGGCTAGAATGAAAGCAGTTTTAATTTTTTAAAAACCCTTTTAAGGTCAATATTATTAGCCCCCTTAGGCATTTTTCTTTTGATTATCTACAGAACAAACCACTGTTATACAATGACTTGCCTGATTACTTACTTATTTGCCCCCGCTCTGGCCCACACAATCAGCTTTTGCATCCACATGCCACAGTGAATTACGGTACATGACTAGACCAAGTCTGGCTTCCATATAAGGGCCAAACATGGAGCATATCTGGGCCTAGTCTCAGCCTAGTTAATAACCAATAACTCAGCCTGAACTGGGCCAGCTATGGCGCATGTTTGGTGTGTCATGACTTAAATTGATAAACCCACTGCGCTTTAGGTGTGATAATGATGGTAACAGTTAGTAATGGTTAGTGCCAGACGGAATCTGCGGACATTTTTTGCTATTTCTGCGGAGTATTTTGTAAAAAATCTGCGGATTAATGCGGAATGATTTTGGGGGTATCATAACTAAAAACTTAATATATGAAATAAAAGTAATACCTTTTTAACTTGTATTTAATGTTTACAATGTGAATTCAATTGGATCCACTTTATTTGGTAAACAAAGCAAGTCTCTCATATAAAATATCTACTAAAAGACTGAAAATTTGACTTTAAAAACTGTATTGTAAATAAATCATATGAATATTTTCATATTAGTAAATAACATTACTGAAATTAATTTAAAAACTGAATAAATATAAATTTACAGACATTTACACCAGTAAATAAACAGAATCAATGATGGGCTAAAAATCTGCGGAAATCTGCGGAAATCTGCGGAATTCTGCGCGCGCAGATTCCGTGTGGCCCTAGTAATGGTTAATAATATTGTAATTTGTAAAATAATAATTTGAGTAATAAAACATATATAATGTAGGTTAAATTCAGTTATTTTGCAAAATTCAGAAAACGATAGATTAGGAAAATGACTTTGTGTATTAAAATATTTCTTTACTCAAAAAATTATTTAAATGTATTTAAATGAGGGTCAAGATAGGCCAAACATACATGGCCCACATGCCACATAGCAAATATTTTCTGGCCCAGCTCCGGGCCACACAATAACTTTTCCCTTTGCCCAAGTACATGTCCTGAAGTGGCCCATAACTGGATTAAAGACACATGGGCCACACATGGGCCATAACCGGCCTGAATCTCAGCCAATTTATCACCCTTAACTGGCCCTGAACTGGCCCAAAACAGGTTTATTAATAGTAGCCTACCGATTCTCAGCTATAAGTTTATACTTTAACCAGAAACCCCAAAAACTGAGCCATAACTAGGGCCAGACGAAATCTGCGGGCATTTTTTGCTATTTCTGCGGAGTATTTTGTTAAAAATCTGCGGATTTATGCGGAATGATTTTGGGAGTATCATAACAAAAAATATATATATATATGAAATAAAAAGTAACACCTTTTTAAACTTTTATTTAATGTTTATAATGCGAATCCAATTAGATCCACGTTATGTGGTGAACAAAGCAAGCCTCTCATATAAAATCTCTACTAAAAGAAAGAAAATAGTACTTTACAAACTATTGTAAATAAATAATATCAATATTTTCATATTAGTCAATATTATTACTGAAATTAATTAACAAAAACTTAATAAATACAAATTTACACACATTTACACCAGTAAATAAACAGAACCAACGATGGGCTAAAAATCTGCGGAATTCTGTGCGCGCAGATCCCGTGTGGGCCAAGCCATAACCCAGCCTAATGTTACCTAAACGTGAACAATCGCTACACTGATCTGGGCCACACACCTCCCATCCACAACTGGCCCAAATGTAGTTTGCTGTTATGCATGCAGTGCCATCATTGCCATGCATGGCACACATTCGGCTGGCATTATGCATGCCAGTGCCGGCAACACGCCAGCAGTGCCATAATGAGGCCACATTTGGGCCAAGTCTGTTTGCTATGTGGGTCACTTAGTTACCTAATTAACCCAGTTAAGCCTTTAAATGTCACTTTAAGCTGAATACTGAAAAATAACTGAAAAATACCTAGTCAAATATTATGTGCTGTCATCATGGCAAAGATAAAAGAAATCACTTATTAGAAATTAGTTATTAAAAATATTATGTTTATAAATGAAAAAAAAACCTTCATTCCATTAAACAGAAATTGGGAAAAAAATATGTATTGTAAAAACTGTTTCATAAATTTAACTAAATATTAACTAAATATTTGCAATGAAAGCCCTGAAAAATTGTCCTTGAAGTATTTAGTATTTAATTTAGGTATAATTGGAGTTGACAAAGGGTCGTGTGCTGCTGGGGGGTCTGCGGGCATCGTGACCCAGCCTAGGCCACACCACACGGGGCAAGAGAAAGCTTGCAGCAGCCCCTCCAGATGGAGCGCTTCAGAGAGCTGCGCTAATCAAATGCAGACGGACATCAGGCTTCGTGCCCCAACTACTCTAATGCTGCTTAATTTGTTGTAGTATTTGTTGGACAAACGAGAGCTCTCGCTGGCTCGCTCTCGGATCTCCGCTGGCAGGGGTAAAGCCTCAAAGGTCAAGGGGTGGAGTGTGGCAGCGTGTTTAAAGCCAAGGGTTACGAGTGGGATCAGGAACACGTCTAAAAAAAACACTGAAGATTCTGCTTGATCCAATTTTAGAGCCTCGACAAGCGTCGTTCGAGTACTTGAGACCCCAGCTGTGTTGACGGTGGAGAATTGCGTCTGGCCATCAACGAGCAGTAAGACAGACTGAAAGAGATCCACGGTAAAGCCATTAATCTGTGGTAAGTGATTGTGAAGGAGCCAGTGAAAGAAGCACGTGTCGACACACTCATATCGGTTTCCATTTTTATACAGTCAAGAAAAGATATTCACATTTAAGCCGAACATCCCTGAACTGAAATCAGTATTAGATCCTTCAAGTCCTGTAGGTTGCGTGGTTGAGCCACTGTGATAACACTTGTTGGTCTCGAATACCCCACAGACGCACATTTAGATTGAATTTGATGGCCAATGTCCTTGTAAAAGTACTTGTATAGCCTGTCTTACGTATGTGTATAGTTAAGTATCTTATAGTATATGTTAAGGCTGGCTCACACTGCAATTTTTTAAAATCCTGAACGATTGTGGCATGTCAGACTTCACAAACATGGCTCCTATGTCACACTGTAAAATCTCAGCGGTCATAAAGTCAGACTGAACGACAATGAAGACGTGCCAAACGCGAAAGAAAACGCCTCCGGAGCTTGACGTCAGAAGTGAAGTGTGAAAAAACAAAGGAGCAAATGATTCTTTCAGCAACCTAAAACATGAACAAACTGCCATGTTTAACTATTATCATCCTCTTTCGGACTATGATGAACTCAGAAATACTTTCTAACAAGAGGCTACATGTGCTGGTGAAGATTAAAGATACAGACTAGAGGTTTGCACTGACTGGGCTATATGTGAATGCTGTTTTTGAGCCCAAAAAGGACTTAATGTCTGCTGTGTGTAGTTTTTCTGTAATTGGTAACATAACGGAGACTGTAAGGGTCTGTATGTGTTCATATATTCTGCATTTATTTATTTATTTATTTATTTATTTAATTATTTCACTTGCAAGTTGTTAAAACATGCTTAATACTGCATACACTGTTGTTTTTAAACTAAAAGAATAATGATTTTTACTGTTTTAAGCAAATTTTATCACTTGCTCGGTTCGGCACGCTTTTAGGGCTGTTTCCACTGTCTACAAGCGTAACGAACCGAACCGTACTACTTTTTGGTCACCCTTTGCAAAGGGTACCAAGGGTACCAAAAGGCTGAGCTAGACGCGAAGCTCAACGCTATTGGTTTACAGAGATACGTCATTTGCTCGCGCAACAAGCCAGAATGAAAACAAAGGACCCGCCATATTTAATACACAGCCGAGAGACAAAACATCGAAATAATATAAACATATAATAACGAGACATGGTCGACCCGAGCTCAAACAAACCTTGTCGTCGTCTTGATGAACAGCCACAAAGCCAAGAAGAAGAGCAGATTCTCTCCTGTGTCACTTCAAGAGTTCACACTCAGCTGATGATTGATAATAAAGCGTGTTTGGAATGCTGTCCCGGGAGAGAGCCCTGAGCTCAGAATATCCTCGAGCCCGGGGCTCCCTCCCGTTTAAAGGGCGAGAGGAGAGTTTGAGCTCAGGTAAGTCTCGAGAACTCCCCCCGCTTGTGAACGTGCTGAGATACATCTGACTAGAGTTGCCTTAAGAGGCTATTTAAAGTAGTTGATTTACTTTGTATGTTTTTGGACGGTGGGAGGAAACCGGAGGAAAACCCACGCGAACCTGGGGAGAACATTCAAACTCCGCACAGAAACGCCGACTAGCTCGGGGAGAGGCTGAACCATCGGCGTTCTTGCTGTGAGGCAACAGAGCTAACCACTGGGCCGCCGTGCTGCCCTATCAGAGAAGGGGAGGAGTTGGGGTGAAAGGGGGGATTCTTCAAGACGAAGATGACTGGAGTAGAAAGCTCTGGTAATTTATAGTGCATCAGGATTCATCTGATTGGTGTATTGTGCTGAGCTGATGTGGTACCAGCTGTGTTCAATCATAAGCACGTGATCCTCTCCAAATTTAGTTTATAAATAAACCCCACATAATTTTTTTACGAGCCCGTCTAAAGCGCGAGTGGTTTCGCTTTCTCATGTGCGCACGTCAATATTTGAAATAACAAACTTCTTGAGCTGATGATAATAACGTGCGCTTGATTATTGACGTGCTTTTGAAACCCGATCCTTTCAAAAACAGACAAACGCGAGACTGACGCCTGCAGAAACAAAGAAGAAGCCGGAAAAAACAAAGGAGCAAATAATTTTTTCAGCAAACATGAAGAAACTGCTGCGTTTAACTATTATCATCACCTTCTGGACTATTATGAACTCAGAATGACTGAGTTACTCTCTAACAGAGGCTACATGTGCTGCTGAAGATTACAGACACAGATGAGAGCTCTGCACTGACTGTGGGCTATATCTCCTGTTGTTTTTTAACCTAAATAAGGCATAAATGTTGGCTATGTGTAGTGTTTCTGTAATTGGTAACATATCAGAGACAGTAAGGGGCTGTATGTGTTCATATATGCTGCACTTATTTATTTATTTGATATAATCACAGACAGTAGGCTATTTCGCATCATTGATCAGCAGTTATAATCAGATCATGTTCATAGAGAGGTCAGTAATGAACATTTATACACCAGTGTTTATGTGTATAATAAAGCCGCTGTTTTGTGAGAAGTGCTTCTCATATGATTTGTGAGCGATCCGTTCAGCTTTACTGTAAACATTTCTTCGAGCGAGAATGACGTCGACTGAAACTTTGTCGTACAGCACGTCCCCCAAAAGAGTACTGTGGCGAGGGGGGCGTGGCCCGTTCTCTCGGCCGTCTCATACAGGTCTCGCTGGTGCTGTGGCGCCAACCCCCCCCCCCCCCCCCCCCCCCACCCCCCCCCCC
This sequence comes from Danio albolineatus, assembly GCA_903798035.1. Taxonomy (NCBI): domain Eukaryota; kingdom Metazoa; phylum Chordata; class Actinopteri; order Cypriniformes; family Danionidae; genus Danio; species Danio albolineatus. The sequence continues at coordinate 2,719,790 of CAIGQQ010033255.1, forward strand.
CGGAGTATGCACAGCTATGGGGTGCCCCCGGCCTGTGATGGGAGATGGGGGTATGTGGCGAGGGGGGCGTGGCCGAGAGCCGTGGGAACGGGCGAGGCCAGCCACAGATAATAAACACCTGAGGCGCACAGGTGCCTCGAGTCCCACGGAAGGAGCTCTGGATTATAAAAGGAGGAATGAGGGCAGAGGAGGACGAGAGAGGACCGGGCCCGGACACATTGTTTTACTTTTGCTTTCAGTTTGACGTCAGTCTCCGTGAGGAGCTGCCGTCCGTTTGTTTTATTTATATCATTAAATATTGTTTTAAAAATGCGTCGGTTCTCCGCCTCCTTCTTCCCGGCGGCCAGGTGGCCGCCAACTTCATTATAAGTACCCTTTACCAGTGGAAACGCAAACCTGATAAAGGTGACCCGTACCGTACCGTACCGTACTGTACCACTCAGTGTCTATTATCAGAGCAAGTTAAAGTTAGTCACACTCTCGATACAGCTGGCTTAATGACAGAGATTCCAAGCACATTGTATCAGCTTCTTAAGCTCTGAGCGGTTTGTTACCGCCACAAGACCTCATGCCTGCAACACACTGCTCCAGCGTCATGTCTGCATTCGCGTATTTGGGTTTGTTTCTGGCCTCGTTCCCCCTGGTGATTATAAGGTGCTTTATTGACGTGACTAATGAAGGAAGCCGTAGCCAAGAGTAATTACACAGCACATTAAAGGCTTTCATAAACAGTCCAGTTCCTCTTCAGCAAAGCAGCAAAATGATGGAGAGGAGAAGAAAAAATACGAGGTGAAAAAAGTAAGACGATGAAAAAAGGTTACAACCTGAAAGATGAAGAGGAAAGCAGAAAAAAGGTGAGGAAAACATCTGAATCCAACACAAACCACATCTGCTCTCGCCATCAGCACGGCCTGAAAACCTGACCTCATATTCCAAATATACACAATCATACCATACACCTTACACACACACACACCTGAAACACATGCCATCGCGACCCACACACACGCAGCCATCTCATAATAAACACCTAGAGCGTATATCAAGACAATCTGGAACGCATTGACAACACGTACACACAAACACACGCTCGGGGTCACGCAGAGGAGACGTCATCAGCTTCTGGTTCAGGATCTGAGGAGTGTGTGTGACAGAATGTGTTGGTGATTTGTTGAAAGGCAGGTAAGCGGCTGCTCGTCGTGGCAGGATTAGTGCTTGCTGGTTTGCTCGGTCCGCTGCCGAAGCGTTCGATTAGCAGAAGTTCTGCTTGGTCTGAAAGGTGCTGTCAGCTGTTCTGAACGCTTCCAATAGACTTTGCACAGAAGTCACAATGCTGACTAGCTATGAAGGACTTGCCTTTATTTTTAAAGCAAGAAATTAACATGATTTCCTATCGATTTCTTAACTAGTATCTTAATAATTATATGTTATTGATTGATTGATTGATTGATTGAAGTCAAACACGAGAACATTGAGTTTACTCGCTTCATTAGTGCGTCAAATTCAATTCATTCATTTTCTTTTCGGCTCAGTCCCTTTATTAATCTAGGGTCGCCACAGCGGAATGAACCGCCAACTTTTCCAGCATTTGTTTTACACAGCGGAGATCCTTCCAGCCGCAACCCATCTCTGGGAAACATCCACACATTTTCATTCACACACATGGACAATTTAGCTTACCGAATTCGACCTGTGCCGCATATCTTTGGACTGTGGGGGAAACCGGAGCACCCGGAGGAAACCCACGCGAACACGCGGAGAACATGCAAACTCCACACAGAAATGCCAGCTGACTCAGCCGAGACTCGAACCAGCGACCTTCTTGCTGTGAGGCAACAGCACTACCTACTGCGCCACCGTGTCGCCCATAACTAATATCTTGATAATTATATTTTATTGATTGATTGATTGATTGATTGATTGATTGATTGATTGAAGTCGAACACGTGAACATTGAGTTTACGTGCTTCATTAGTGCGTCAAATTCGATTCATTCGCATGTCAAGTTCACTTTACAATAGATGCGGATCTGTGTCACAGGCAGGACTTCTGTCTGCACAGTGGCTAACATGGTTTTTATTATGAGAGTATAGGGTTGGGCGATGTTGACCATTTTGGCATCGTACGATGTCTAATGTGAAGGCCAACACGGAATATGAGTGTGCAGATTTCCACAGATTTTTAGCCCTTCATTGATTCTGTTTATTTACTTGTGTAAATGTAAATTTATTCAGTTTTTTAATTAATTTCAGTAATAATATTGACTAATATGAAAATATTCATATGATTTATGTACAATACAGTGTGTAAAGTAATATTTTCTGTCTTCTAGTAGAGATTTGATATGAGAGACTTGCTTTGTTTACCAAATAAAATGGATCTAACTGGATTTACATTGTAAACATTAAATACAAATAAAAATGTATTACTTTATATTTCATATATTAAGGTTTTAGTTCTGATACTCCTAAAATCATTCCACATAAATCCGCAGATTTTGAACAAAATTCTGCGCAGAAATAGCAAAAAATGTTCACAGATTCCGTCTGGCCCTACACATGTCAAACACTGCGATGGACGATGGCATCGTCGTCGTAGGCGGTGGTGGATTCATTATTTATGAATAATTCATGAATTCCTAACAAATTCATTATTTGTAGCCTACTGTTTCAGCTTCTTTGTTTTACCAATAACCAAATCATAAATAAATAAAGATAAGTTACACACAGATGACGACCAGTCAATCACTGTTTCCCTGGGACTGGATAGGCAGAGTGATCTGTGTCGTTATAATGGCATCCACAAACTTGGTTGGTAAAAAAGGTGCACAACCAACAGGAACCAACCAACAGTATCTGAGGTGTACGCTAACATTACTGAGTACAGGCGTGAAGCAAAAGACTGAAGCGGTGTACTGACGCTGTGACACGTTACCTGATAGATTCAAAAGACCGAAGAGTCGTTAGTAGGCCCACACAGAATCTGAGCGTGCAGATTTCCGCAGATTTTTAGCCCATCATTGATTACGTTTATTTACTGGTGTAAATGTGTGTAAATGTTTATATGTTTGAGTTTATATGTGTGTGTAAATGTTTAATATGTTTATTCAGTTTTTAAATTCATTTCAGTAATAATATTGACTAATATGAAAATATTTATATGATTTATTTACAATACAGTTTGTAAAGTAATATTTTCTGTCTGTTAGTAGAGATTTTATATGAGAGGCTTGATTTGTTTACCAAATAAAATGGATGTAACTGGATTCACATTGTAAACATTAAATGAAATAAAAAATGTATTACTTTATATTTCATATGTTAAGGTTTTAGTTATGATACTCCCAAAATCATTCTGCATAAATCTGCAGACTTTAAACAAAATTCTGCGCAGAAATAGCAAAAAATGTCCGCAGATTCCATCTGGCCAGTCATTATAGACAAGATTAATTAAATATCATGGTTAACATCTATAGTAAGACGCGATCTAGCAATACATCCTTGATAAACTGTCTGACTTGTACTGCTCTCTGGGGTTTTGTGCTCAACGAACCCGCTGACTGCCTGGAGCTCAGACGTGCGCATATAGAGCGCATGACAGAGTGTGTGTGTTTATGTGTGTGTGTGTAAGTGTGTGGTCACGTAATGTGTGTTTTCAGTAGTGTGCACGGAGGGCTGTTCAGAAATGCTAGATGAAACGCCAGTGTGAATGTAAATCGTTTTCGTTCTAAAATGCCATTTTTAAACTAAGACGTATTAGTGCACGATCGCCTCACAGCAAGAAGGTCGCTGGTTCGAGCCCCCGGCTCGGTCAGTTGGCGTTTCTGTGTGGAGTTTGCATGTTCTTCCAGTGTTGGCGTGGGTTTCCTCCGGGTGCTCCGGTTTCCCCCACAGTCCAAACACATGCGCTATACATAGTGTATGTGTGTGAATGAAAGTGTCTGGGTGTTTTCCAGTGATGGGTTGCAGCTGGAAGGGCATCCGCTGCGTGAATCAAATGCTGGATAAGTTGTCGGTTCATTCCTCTGTGGCGACCCTAGATTAAAAATGGGACTAAGCCGAAAAGAAAATGAATGAATGAATGAATAAACTTCACTTAGTGGATTTTATGGAGGAAACAATTTCACATAAATTAAAGTCTTACTTTTTCACTCTCTCAGAAACAAGACATATAATCCACTAACCTATTTGACTTTCATAATGTGATACATTTCCAAGAAAGTCTAAATATTTTGGTCAAGACTTCATAAAGTGTTATAAAAAATGAGATTTGCGAATTCCTAGCGCACTACTTCATACGGCTTCCAGGATATGATCTCTTTCCCGAATGGGTAAGAAGCAATTGCACCAAACGTGACTTTCTTTTCAAGCTGGCTTCCAGCAGAGGACGAACGCTTGCATTTCAGCTGTGGCAGGGCAAGACGATGATGTAAGTTTTGCTGTTTCTGTCGGCGGACACATGTCAGAGTCATTCAGCCATTCAAAAACAATACCTGCTGCTAATTATACAATTACCTGTTAACCATCTCCGCCTGTGCTTTTCCTGCGAGTGGAGGAGAACGCTGACCCCAGAATCCCTCCAACAAACACCAACAACTCCTGGGGCCGCAGTGCCATACCTGTTAGTAATTGTTGGCAGGGTACGCTGTGTTCTCCTCCATTTAGACAAGTTCATTTGGCTTGTCACTCTGTTTTCTGAAGCCAACGGCAAACATTAGAACTCTTGTGTTGTGCTGGGGAATGTTGGGTCTCTGCGCCAGGAACTTCAGGAATAAATTTGCTCCAGTCGCTGGTGTTTGCGGCGCAGAAGACGAGTGCACTTGCTAACGGAGCTTTGTGAATTAAACTCATAGCTGACATTCATCGAGGCTGGCAGCGGGAGTGAGCCGCTATACCTGCGAGGACACACTGCTCCTGTCGGATCTGCACCGACGTCCAAACGCTCTGGCCATCGGGTCATTGGTCACATTGAACCAATTGATCGGTGCTGGCCACTTTCAGCTCGAGCACACACACTGTACTGTGCAGGCATACAGTGGTAATATTCCAGAGGAGAAAGTGCTGTTGCTCAAAGTTCAACTCAATGATTCTCCAAAGGTTTCTTGGGAGAAATAAAAACAGGTTGAAATAGTTGCCATCCAGTTAAACTCTAAAACTATAAACCTAAATTGGAGGATTTCAGGTCATTTGACGAGTTTACATTGAAAACTGCAGCCTTTGGTACATTAGCAAATTTCCACAAGGATTGCAGAGATCAATGACACTTTGGAGCAGGGGTCTCAAACTCAGTTTACCTGGGGGACGCTCGAGGCAGAGTCTGGGCTGCATCAGGTTTTCCACAAGAAATTAATTATATTATTAATTATTAATTTCTAATTTGTTTATTTTTACATCTTATTTTGTAAAACTCCACACAGAAACGTCAGCTGGCTTGGTAAGGACTACAACCGGTGATGTTCTTGCTGTGAGGCAACAGTGCTAACCACTGGGCCACCGTGCCACCCATCTAGGAAAGGAGGAGGAGTAGGGGTGGAAGGGGGGATTCTTCAAAACGAAGATGGCTGTGATATGGAGCTTAGGGTATTTATAGTGGCTTAGGAATCGTCTGATTGGTGCATCATAAATTGGATAGTGTGGGTCCAGCTGCAAGCAATCATCTGCACGTGATCCTCTCGAAATTAGTTTAGAAATAAACTTCACTTTTTTTCACAGCTCACTGCGTGCGCAACAATAACCACTGACCAATGAGAGTGATTGTCAGAGTAAGAAAGACGATTGTTTGAAAATATTGTTCAGGACTAATAGTTAAACGTGACTTTTGCTTTACTTGTGCATGGTGACTACTGTCATGTGCGCACACAGATAATGCACACAGCCTTCGCATGCACATTCTCTCTCTCTCTCTCTCTCTCTCTCTCTCTCTCTCAATTCAATTAAATTCAATTCAATAGTTGCTTTATTGGCATGACAAATATTACAAATGTATTGCCAAAGCATTTATAAAGTTTACATAAGACAAAAAACAAAACAACAACAACATACATGTATAATAAAACAAAAACAGTAAATAGTAGTACTAAAAAAATTAAAATAAAGATATACATATAATAATCAAGCAAAAATATAAATAATATATTATTAATCAATATATCAGATTATTATTTAATATATCATATTATTATTCAGTATATCATATTATTCAGTATATCAGATTATTCAATATATTATATCATTCATATATATCATATCATTCATTTATATCAATAAAATAATAATAGATCAGAAAACACATTTACATTTAACAATCAACATTGCGGGATAAAACAGTAATTAAAAAAAAAAAACAGTAATAATCAGTATATTTACAATTTACTCTCTCCCTGTCTCTCTCTCTCACACACACACACACACATGTACAGGTATTCACTGCGCACAAGTCAACGGCAAATCAATTAAAACAAATACCGGAAAGAAAAACACTAATATTTCCTGGAAAAAGATCCGGCAAGACCTGGCTCAATTTAAGAACTGATTTATTTACATTTATCTGTGTATAATGTCCCGCTGGGCAGCAACTTAAAAACTCTTTTGAAGTGTTGTGAATGAAGCACGCTGGAATGAATGTCTGTGTGTGCCCAATGGAAACGAGGCATCCAGCAGGCTGTAACTTTCACTCATTGAGTAATGTTTCTCTGACTGCATCAAGCCGATGTCCCACTTCCAAATGCCATTTACTTCACCATGATTGGTAGGTTCGTTGTGCTCTGCACACAACAACGTAAAGTGCCATAAATATCAAACAGGGGCCACAAACTATCGTCCCACTGACCGCGAGTTTGAGATTATTTCACTATTAACCGTGCTTTAATTCGTCACAGTTAATTAATCGTAAAGGCTTCTCAACACCGCCGATGTTATCTTCAGTCAGAACAAATACTAGTGGGCGCTGCTCTCTCATTGGCTGTGGGTGATCGCTAATGTTATCTTCAATCAGAACACATACTAGTGGACGCTG
>CAIGQQ010033255.1:2746732-2761623 GCA_903798035.1 Danio albolineatus
AATGGACAACAGGTCAGAACAGTTGTTCTTCCTGAACATTATACCAACATAAAACACTAAAACAGCACACATGATTGCTGGTAAATAGATAAGTATATATATTATACAGTATAATATATAAAGTTCAATCAGCATTTCTGGGGATTTAATTTCAGTAACAGATTTTGAACCCGTTGAACATCCTAATGGACAGACATAATTGAAAAAATCCTGATCTAAAGCTTGCGATGTAACAAAAGATTTTAAACTTTTAATTAGTAAGCGCAATCCCTCTTTTTTTTTACATACAATCTATGAAATATTGGCAAACATATCAATAAATCTGAATAAAAACATTGTAAATGTGGCTTACGCATGACAGTCGTCCACGCTCATGGACTGCAGGCTTTAAATAAGATGAAATGCTCAGGAACCACAAAAACATGGGCTGACGTGATGTCCATTTAATATATTTTGGAGCAGTAAACGTGTCAGGCTAAATAATGAAGATGAATCATTGACTTCTGCTGTCTTCATTAGTTTTAAAAACAAAGAATTCTTTATAATTTAAAATGGCACCTTTGGATATCTTTTCTGCTGGAAATAATGTTGTCCTAAAAAACAACAACAACAAAAACAAAAAACTTCAACAAAAAAAATCGTAGAAATATCTTTTTGGCGGTTGCCGGTTTTAAAACCTTGACTTTTCCAAACAGCGGTATACCTTGAAAACAATTATCGTCCCATGCCTACCTGTAACTTGTGGGTATAATTTAATCAGTGAATCATTTATTCATTTTTCTTCAGCTTAGTCCCTTTAATAAGCCAGGGTCACCTCAGCGGAATGAACCACCAACTCATCCATCATATGTTTTACACTTCGGATGCCCTTCCAGCTGCAACCCATCTCTGGGATACACACTCATTCACACTCATACACTACTGACAATTTAGCTTACCCAATTCACCTGTACCGCATATCTTTGGACTTGTGGGGGAAACCGGAGCACCCGGAGGAAACCCACGGGAGAACATGCAAACTCCACACAGAAATGCCAACTGACCCAGCCGGGGCTCGAACCAGCGACCTTCTTGCTGTGAGGCGAACGTGCTACTCACTACGCCACCGTGGCGCCCTTCCATGTTGTATAAGGGGTAAAATAGTTGCTCTTTAAAACAATGGTAACACACAGAGCACGCAAACACACACAAATATAAAGCAGCTGGTTTCTGTATTTTCAAATTTATTGTGTTTTTATTGTCAAAAAAATGACCCCTGTCTTAAAATACAGCAAAAAAAAAAAACGAAAGTAGAAAGACTAGAGGTGGATTTAGAGTGGAATCTGTTGAGGAGGAAAAACAGGAATAAAAATAACTTAAATTAATTAAAAATGAGTCCAAAACAGGTCTTTCCTGTGACGTTAATTCAGAGAGAATAAACAGAATGAGTCCTGTCCAATCAGAGCGCTCGACGGCTGTTCATTATTCATGAAGAGCTCTTGATTGACACATGACTTGCTTCTCTTCTGAAACAGTGTTTGTGTGTTGAGCACATGCGCTCTTGCTAGGAAAAATAGTGATATTTTCCTCAAATATCTCAAATGTTTCCCTTGTTTCTCTCCAGCTCACCTAGTAGTCACCCAGATCAAACAGCTCCTCTTCTCCCTGATATTCCAAACCGTGGAAATCCACTCGGTACCGCAGAATACCTGAGAGAGAAACACGATGTGGTAAAAAACGAACAATGATGTTCTATACAGTGTTTAGGAAGTTACTTTTGAATTATGATATTGAGTTACTGCCCCAAAAAAGTAACTAGTTGTGTTTAGGGTTGTCACGATACTGGAATTTGGTACCAATCAGTACTGAAATTTTAAAAATGTCCATTTCCTGCAAACATAAGGCGCCACTGTGGCGTAGTGGGTAGCACAATCGTCTCACAGCAAGAAGGTCACTGGTTCGAGCCTCGGCTGGGTCATTTGGCATTTCTTTGTGAAGTTTGCATGTTCTCCCCGTGGTTGCGTGGGTTTCCTTCGGGTGCAAATAGTATTACATACTGTAAGAATTGGCTATGTCTCTCCATTATAATAAACCCTGAAAATTGTTATGGAATTCCACGAGACAAGACCACGAGAATGGTCAGGCATTAAAACAATGAACTGGCTAATCTAAGAAGATCAGAAGACCAGCTGTTCAACTGTTCTGTTCAAATCATCCTGAGCTCTCTTCCTGACTGTATGTTCTTGCTCCATCAGAGTAGATCATTTACATTTCACATAAAATGTTCAAGGTTTTAACTTGGTGCATCTTGTAGTTTTATATTCATGTTTGGTATCATTTTAAATGTCTCTGTGTGATTGGTAAAGTGGTCTTAAGGTCATTGTAATATTTCACTGGTATTTGTTGAATTTGGTTTTAACTTTGATGAAATCTCTGCCAGATGCTCCCCCTCCAGAGATGATTAACACATCAATACACCAGGCAAGGGTCACTGTGACGCCCTGTTGGGTATTTAAGGTTTAAATGTTGTACAGATCGGGGGATTCTGTAACCAGAAGACCCCGTTGCAATGTATAAGTTTCTGGGCTCTGTCTCAGAGCTTATATTTCGTAATGTCTTTCTATATGGTCAGGTATTAATCTTTAACTCTGTTGTACAATCTGAATTGGCTTATCTTGTGTAATTATGTGAATTGGAATGGAAAATCTTTACCTGAAAAATAAATGTACAATTCTTATTTAAACTCTCATATTTCCTGACAATCACTGACTTAATATCATATAATCTAGTGGTTGAATCAAACTTTCCTTATGTATGAGCATTCAAATTATAATAAATTGGAGTCAGATTAAATTCGGAGCTGGAAACGAATTAAAATACGTTTTCATAAGTAAAAATATTTCTTTTCACATGTGCTAAAAGGCTTACATGCAATTACCTTCACCCATACTGTTAGCTCCGTCGTTGGGCTAATAAATGGAACCTTACAATACGTAATGCTATACTAGTTACATAATTCGCGTTTCTTGTAATGCATTACCCCCAAGACTGGATCTGACATGACAAACATCATCTTTAATTCATTAAGCTCACCTCCGATTCCTCCGAAACCCTTGACGAACTGCGAACCCTCTTGACTTTTGTCAGTCACGATCTCCAGAGTCGCTCCAAACTTCTTATAGTTACTGGCGAACCACTCGAGCAGCGGTATACACTCCATGAGCTCGTGTTCATGACCCGTCTGAAAACAACACAACAACAAAACACACTCATCATCAGTAAAAACAATAAATACATAAACATATGTATAAAAAATAGAAATAGAAATATGGGTATATATTGTATATATGGGTAATATGGGTATTTTATTTATTTATATTTATGTTGTATCATTTGTTCTATTATTATAAAAATAATCATTTATATAAACACTATAAAAGAGGAGGACTTCTCTGCTCCTCAATCCCCGGGTCTGAATGCAGACACAGTGGACAGCAGTGCAGCGGGTCTCTTGGCCCGTCTATTCCAACTATTAACCCTGCTGGTAATCTGGAGGATTTTAAACGTGTGAACATAGCAGCACAGATATAGGCGATGTGTTTGAATGGTAACAAACTCAACTGATAAAAGACAAAGTTCGCCATTCTCCAGTTCTCCTACAGCTCTCCCGACAAAAATGCTTGCTGCAAACCAACACCTTTGCTGTATCGGCCCTGACAACATCACGGGGAAAAACATGCAACAAACCTCGTGGATCATGGAAACAAACACATACTAGGCGCGATCTCACCCAGTCATTGGGTCTGCTTTCGGAAAGCACATGCTCTCATGAATAATTAATTAGCAGGGTGTTCTCATAAGATAAGAAAACTCCACTATGAATTATAATGAGAAATCGATGCATCATCACTCCACTAGCAGATTCGCACTACGTCACTGATTTTGATCCGCCACAAAAATTATTTTAAACCCGGAAGATGAAATTAGCTGACAAAAGCTCAAAACTATCCATGAGCTCAGTAGTGGAAAGAGTACTAAAAAATCCTACTCAAGTAAAAGTACCATTACTTGCCCAAAAATGTAGTGCGAGTAAAAGTACCTGTAGTAAATATTACTCAAAGTATGAGTAAAAAGTAGCCCTTTTAAATGTACTCAAGAGTAGCGAGTAGTGAGTATTACACTGTGAAAAGTTAATGCGTTAACAGAATGTTACGTTTACACATCCCTGCACAAACAACATGTAGTGTATTTAGGGATCTTCCTATTTTCGTTCGTTCCTTCCAACCTTCCTTCATTCATTCGTTTGTTCTCTCCTTCCTTTATTCATTCATTTGTTCCCTCCTGTTCACTCGTTCGTTCGTTCATATTTTTGTTCCTTCCTTCATTAGGTCCTTTTGTTCATTCATTCGTTTGTTCGTTCCTTCCTTCCTTCCTTGGTTTGTTCAGTCCTTCCTTGAATTCTTCCTTTATGCGTTTGGTCCTTCCTTCTTTCCTCCCTTCATTTGTTCGCTCATTCTTTTTCATATTTTTGTTCCTTCCTTCATTAGGTCCTTATTTCATTCGTTCGTTCCTTCTTTCCTTTCTTAGTTTGCTCAGTCCTTCCTTGAATCCTTCATTTATTTGGTTCCTCGATCCTTCCTTCCATTCCTTGTTCGGTCCTTCCTTTTATTTGGCCCTTCCCTCCATTCTTCATTCGTTCCATTTAGTGATTGTTTAAGGCTGTTTGGTGATTTCAGTCATCATACAGTCGACATCCATCATTTTCAGTGACATGCAGTCTAAAAACAGTCTCTGGATCATTGCGTGTGCAGATTTTGAACATCTTCTTGGACATTTTTAATGTTTCCCAAAGGTTTGCTGCGTTTATAAACCGCCCATGTCTTGAGGTTGTTCAGTATGATGTGATTTACTTTCTATGTGTGATTTAATTGGACAGGAATCACAGGACTGATCTTTCTACTGTAGACAATGACCATAGACAAGAAAGAAATAAAGTAGTGACTGCAGGTTGAAGGACAGTAGTGGAGTAAAAGCACCGATACTGCACTAAACGTACTCAAGGGAAAGTAAAAGCACACATTTATAAAACTACTCAGTAAATTACAATTCCTGAGAAACACTACTCAATTACAGTAGTCTGAGTATTTGTAATTGGTTACGTTACACCACTGGATGAGCTAAACTACTAATACTGAAATTACGTAAAACACATTAGCTAATAAATAAAAATGCAATGTGACTAAAGTGAAAATAAAAATAGAAAATATCAAAATTAGAGCGTTTAAGAAACATCAATTAAATCGATATGGTATTGTAAAAATCATAAAATAACATTGGCCGTGACAGTTTTCAAGACATAATGAATGTGTATGAACAGCTGGATGTGTCTTTTTTTTTGAAGACAGACAACCTTTCACACAGATGCACAACACACCTCTTTGTCCATGAAGTGCGATTTGTCCTTCTCTTGCTCTGGACTCAAGTAAATGACTTTCTCATCTGAAACACACAACAATGAAGAGACGTTATGCAGGAAACACTTCCGCTTGACACACACAATTTGATCTAATCGATCTGCTGAAGCAAGAACCTGCAGTGACAACAAACACTGAAAGTAAGTCAGCGCACTTCTACAGAAACTCCTGTTTACACTGAACACACCGTCACACAGAGCTATATATAGTCGGTATAAACGAATAACTTGAAAATGTTATTCAAAATAAACCTTATTAGGGGCAGCACAGTGGCTCAGTGGTCAGCATCATTGCCTCACAACAAGGTTTGAGTCTCGGCTGGGTCAGTTGGCATTTCTGTGTGGAGTTTTCATGTTCTCCCTGTGTTGGTGTGGGTTTCCTCCGGGTGCACCGGTTTGCCCCACACGACCAAAGACATGTATAGGTGAATTGAATAAGCTAACTTGAAATTTGTAGTGTATGTGTATCAAAACAAGAGTGTATGGGTGTTTTCCACTATTGGGTTGTGGCTGAAAGAGCATCCGCTGTGTGAAACATATGTTGGATTAGTTGGCGGTTCAATCCACAGTAGTAACGCCTGATTAATAAAGGGAGTAAGCTGAAGGAAAATGAATGAATGAATAAACCTCATGAAAAAAAGCTTATTTTATGTCATTTAGGTCTACATTTTGGTTCAGTTTAACATACCTATACATACTAAACATCTAAAATACTAAAATTACAATATTACTAAAATTAACTAAAGTTAAAAAGTTACTGGCGCCACGGTGGCGTAGTGGGTAGCACGATCGCCTCACAGCGAGAAGTTTGCTGGTTCGAGCCTCGGCTGGGTCAGTTGGCATTTCTGTGTGGAGTTTGTATGTTCTCCCCGTGTTCGTGTGGGTTTCCTCCGGGTGCTCCGGTTTCCCCCACAAGTCCAAAGACATGCGGTACAGGTGAATTGGGTTAGCTAAATTGTTCGTAGAGTATGTTTGTGAATGAGTGTGTATGGATGTTTCCCAGAGATGGGTTGCAGCTAGAAGGGCATCTGCTGTGTAAAACATATGCTGGATGAGTTGGCGGTTCATTCCGCTGTGGCGACCCTGGATTACTCAAGGGACAAAGCCGAACATAAAGTTTCCTTTTCATTACAGGTGCCGTCGCTCCTCCTGCGCAATCCTCAAAACAGTCATGAAGCTGTGCGTGACTGTCAGACGCGCTTCATAGTGATAATAGACTTTGTTCCCCAAGTGGATTCTGTACATGCAATTTGAAGCGTAGCGTAAGTCTGGGTTTTAAGTGCGTGTTTGAACAGACATATATTTGGTAATAATAACATCTAAAGATGTCGATCTTAGTGGGTTTTGTTGTCCTAAATGAGCATATGGAATCTGGAATCTCTTATTGTGGTGGGCGTATCCCTTATTTTCACATCCCAATGTAGACAGGTATGAATAAGTGGCAATTCAATCATAACTTAACTTTAAAACAGCTATCAGCACATCATTTTTCTGTTGAGGTGGTTTACAGGGTCACATCTCGTGTCCCTGTAATTAAAATGCTTAAAAATCATACTAAATGAAGTCTTTTGACATTCAAATTTTGCCACAGGCTTCCTGTAAGGCTTGGGTTTAGGGGTAGGGCCATATCATAAGCGGTCTTTACTGTATAAAGTACATTACACCTATGGAGTGTCCCTATAAACCATGTATACAAGTGTGTGTGTGTGTGTGTGTGTCTGTTTACCGTTTTTGGAACCATTGAGCTCTGCTCCATGTAGCTTTAAGACGTATCTCATCGTCTCCTGGTTTTCATAGACAATGAGAATTTCAACGGCTCCCATTTCCAAAGCCCTCAGTGTGTCCTCAACGCCATAACAGTACTTCCCAGTGTCCTGACTGATCTCGTCAAAGTATCGGCCTGAGACACAGAACGAAATTAAAATCAATCAATCAATCAACCTTTATTTAAACAGCACCTTATAGGGCTGATCAATATATCGTTTGAGCATTGATATCACAACGTGTGTCTCCGCAATAGTCACATCGCAGGACTTGAAAAAATAAAGATATTATTAAATATTATGTTTATATTATTGAATAAGTAAGGGATAATCAACGGCTTGCCGTGCGTTAAAGGATTTTAATGCACGACGTGGAGGCAAAGTGCATTAAAATCCTCCACGAAGTGCATCAAAATTCCTTAACGCACGACAAGCTGTTGATTATCCAGCTTATTCAATGGTCATTTGCCAAGGTAGGCCTAAGTTTAAAATAGTTTTTCTCTTTGCAGCGCAATATTTGTCCGAATTTTTGTCTGTTTTTTTTACATGATAGATTTTGTAGTCCCTCCACTGAATCAGCTGTGACAGGCTGACAGAGAGAAAGAGAGAGCATGTGCGTGCTGTTTATACCTGCTGATATTATTGAGATGCGATTTCATCAGTCCGATCACAGGTGAACAAATAAGACATTCCCAGTCACACCTGGAGTGTGTTTCCAGTCACACGTTTCTTTTGTCTACTTTCTACCGCTTCTCTGACGAGGGAGGATCTGTATAATAGCTTTTTTCCCTTAACATTACCTTTAATACTGCGAAAGCTGGGATACCGACAGTATAGCAGAATCTCCGCGATTTATATTTCATAAAAAACATACAAATCTTATGAAAGTTATTAATATGCATTTTCAAGTGTATTCTAGAGTATTTGAATCAAAAAAGTCTATTTCAGAAATCTCTGCTGTTAAATATAGGTACATTTTGCATAATGAAAAAACATATCAGGACAAGTAGGAGAACATTCTGCTTTATTTATCTTCTTTAAAACAAAAGCAGTTAGCCAAACACGCAGGATCAGTGTAATATTACATTATTTACGCTCATAGATTAATTATGAAACTTATCTCTGTGATCTGCCAAAAAAATACACCTGAGAATAAATAATAGGTTCAAATGTCCAAAGACTGACCGTTAGATACACCAAAGATTAATTATATATAACAACAGAGATGCAAGAGATTAGATCCAGCCGGGGGTCTTGAGATGCTCTGGCCGACATAAAGCTTCGGTCCGGGGGGAGCCGTTCGCAGAGCTGCCGCTGACCGCCTGGAGCTTCCAACATTTTTAAAAACGCACTTTTCATACACACAAATGGACGATTTGACTTTAAAATAACTACATTCTCGCTTGAAAACTCTTAAAACTTGATTTTGTGGCATAGTTTATGAGTACTTTCCTAATTTTGCGGATTTCCCGTCCGCCATTAGCAGCTCTCATCGGTTTCATGCGCAGCATATGCGAGTTGCTATAGTAAATGTAAACGTTTGGGAGAAGTGCATTTAATTCCAACTGTGATCAAAACTGACTGGAACTACCTGTGCGTTTCAACGAAAATAATGCACACCCTCCAGCCAATCAGAATCAAGAATTTCAACAGACCATGGAATAAGCCAGAACAATAGTTTTAATGACTCATTTCTAATCACTGATTTCTTTTATCGTTACCATGATGACAGGAAATAATATTTGACTAGATATTCTTCAAGATACCAGTATTTAGCTTAAAGTGACATTTAAAGGCTTAACTAGGTTAATTAGGCAAGTTAGGGTAATTAGGCAAGGCCTTGTATAACGATTGAAAAAAATATTGTTTAAGAGGGCTAATAATATTGACCCTGAAATGCTTTTTAAAAAATTAAAAACTGATTTATTCTAGCTGAAATAAAACAAATAAGACTTTCTCCAAAAGAAAAAATATTAAAGGAAATACTGTGAAAAATTCCTTGCTCTGTGAAAACATAATTTGGGAAATATTTTAAAGAATAAAATCACAGGAGGGCGAATAATTCTAACTTCAACTGTATATGTGATTAAAGAAAAAATGTGCACAAAGTAAGCAGAACTAAAATATTGCCATGTTAAATATTATTATTATGATAATCAGTATGCTTACCGATTAACTTCTTCTCCTGCATGAACTTGACATTGGTCAGGATCTCAGCGGATAGCTCGATGGCCTGATTGAAGCCATTTTCTCCTCCGTAACAGATGTCCACCAGCTTCAACACTTTCACCTGTAACCTCTGCAACCAATCAGAGAGAACTGACCTCAGTCAATCAGAGAAAACTGACCTCGGCCAATCAGAGAAAACTGCCCTCGGCCAATCAGAGAAAACTGACCCCGGCCAATCAGAGAAAACTGACCCCGGCCAATCAGAGAAAACTGTTCTCAGCCAATCAGAGAAAACTGAAATGTTAGAAAAGCACGATACTTCTGAATCTCACTATATCAAAAGTTTAATTCTGATTGACGTCTCTTTTTCCATGTTTAGAGTTTTTAATGAGAGCAAAAGCAAGGAAATATATGTAAAATAAGTATTTGGTGCCTCCAGAATGTGTGAGTAAAGTTTCAGCTCGAAATACCCATCAGATTACTTATTATACCCTGCTGAAAATGTTAGTTTTGGAGTCAGAACAAATGTAGCCGGTGCCTTTAAATGCAAATGAGCTGGTTTTCCCCGCCCACCATTGTGACATGCATGTCTGCTTCTCCTGTGTTATGTCAGATAAACAACAGTCAGTGACAGAGACAGACATGGACGAAGCAGAGATTCAGTTTCTGAGTCAAAAACACTACAGTAACACTGAACTAGGATGTTTTTACCAATGCTACTACGGAGACTTGTTAATATGCACCTGTCAATCATTTGGGTGGGTGGGGAAAACCGCACTGCTGTATCACATTGGTCGGTGATCAAATGGATTTGAATCAAATGGATCTGCTTATTCATTCATTCATTTTCTTTTCGGCTTAGTCCCTTTATTAATCTGGGACGGAATGAACCGCCAACAGCATTTGTTTTACGCAGCAGATGCGACCCATCTTTCAGCTGCAACCCATCACAGGGAAACATCCATACATTCTCATTCAAACTCATACACTACGGACAATTTAGCTTAACCAATTCACCTTTACCGCATGTCTTTGGACTAGTGGGGGAAACCGGAGCACCCGGAGGAAACCCACACCAACACGGGGAGAACATGCAAACTCCATACAGAAATGCCAAGTGACCCAGCTGAGGCTCAAACCAGCGACCTTCTTGCTGTGAGGCGACAGCACTACCTACTGCACCACTGTGTCGCCCGGATCTGCTTATGCTTCTCCTGAAATCTGTTTATAAAACTTCACTTATAGCCGACAACACAAACCAGTCCACTACTTGCTTACCGGGTCGAACATGTCTGACTGGCTGAGCTCCGTCTTGAAGTCTGCAGATCCAGCCAGCACCAGTCCCACAACATTGACTTTCTCATTGGACACGTAGAGCTGCACGGCAGTCTCTGCAACCTTCCTCACGTAATTATGTCTCTTCTCCATCCTTAACCGAGCGAAACGCAGAGCAGACTGACCTCCTCTTCCTGAAATCATTACATGTTTATACATGCACCACAATAATGGACACAATAATCTGAGCTACAGAAATCAGCAGTTTAATCAGTTTAAGGTGTTCTTGTTATAGTGTGACTTTTCATTTTAATACTGACTAAAATTTATTACATGTACTTACGATATTGTTAGGATTAGAATATGGGTCAGATTTATGGTTAGTTGCATGCAGCTATGCAAAATTAATTGTAATCAATACAGTATGTACATGGAACATGTGCAAAGTACACCTTAAAATAATAAAGTGCTAGCAAATAATTATTTTTTAAATTAATATTTTTAATACGAAGCTGTACAACATTATATTTATACTAGGGCTGTCAATTGATTAAAAAAAATAACTAATTAATCACACTTTTGTCTGTGATTAATCATGATTAATCACGAAAAGCCGTATTTATTACAGAAATAAAAACACAGGCATGTAAGTTCCATTTGAATTTTAAAACAATCAATGCCAATAACAAACAAAAATTATTTCCATGTTGGATTCTAAGTGAACTACAAAAAAATCCAAAATACAGGCATTGCAAATATGGAAATTGGATAAAAAAATAATAATAATAAAGTATTGAATACAAACAATTGTATTCATTGTAAAGTTGTTTTGCGAGTTGAGAACATTAATTATAAAGTAGAAACAATTTTGCTTAGTCCTAACATTTTGGTAGTTGCTAAGACAGTCCAGTCTGTTGACATGTGACCTAAAAGAGTGAGAAAAGTCTCTCACAAGCAGAATCACCGATTTCGGTGCTTAATTTCTGTGCCACTGGTGCTGTGACAAGGAAACAAGAAGTACCAAGGGGTACATCAAAGTCACGTACCAAAGACTATAGGCTAGACTTCTTACATGGACTTTGGTCACGACATCTCTAAACATTAAATTCTAAACTGCTTTGAGCGACTGTCTGCGATGTTAGGCGTTTAATCTTGTTGTTAGGATATACACACATACACAAACACTCTCTTACACACACACACACACACACACACACACACACACACACACACAGACAACGCGGGCAGTACAGCGAGCTCACACGGTATAAGCGACTCCCTTCAGAGTCATCAACGCGCACGGTCGCGTTCATCATCGCGCCGCCCTCAACCCGAAAGTGAAAAAGAAAGTGACCGGTTCGGGGATGAACGTGCGGACTGGGAGGGATGGAGTAGGTGTCGCGGATTAAGCTGTATTTATACTTTCGCCTGGCGCCGCATCGCGCGCACTCAGCGGAGGCGCCTCGAGGCTATACTCGCCGAGGGAGGGGGGGTTCGCTCACTATTCTGTCGGCCGCCTAGGTCGCCTCTGTGGACGCGCCGGCCCTGAAAACACATCAGCCACAACAGGAAATAAGAAAAAACTACCACTGCGTTAAATGCGTTAATTTTTTTAACGCGTTCAATATTTCAAATTAATCGGCGTGCGTTAACGCGCTAATTTTGACAGCCCTAATTTATACATTAGATTAGTCAGTACTGATGCCAAGTCTGTAGCTAATCTAACAAAAAATCCCCAAATTAGTACAGCAAAATTTAAGTTAGGGGAATTTTACAGAGGAAAAATCTAATAAAACTAAAAATATATCAAATTTAGTTGAAATATTGTAAGCTAAAATTGTCCGTAGTGTATGTGTGTGAATGAGCGTGTATGGGTGTTTCCAAGTTATGGGTTGCAGTTGGAAGGGCATCCGCTGCGTAAAACATATGCTGGATAAGTTGGTGGTTCATTCCATTGGGGTGACCCCAGATTAATAAAGGGACTAAGCGGAAAAGAAAATGAATGAATGAACGAACAGAGTTGTAATTGATTTTGAACATGGGTTTTCCCGAAAGTCTTAGCAGAAGGTTTAAACGAGTGGAGTGTGAGTAAAAATTGTACTTCTATCCCTTTAAATAAAGTGTCTATTCATGAGTAATACCGTGTTTTTTGGGCAGGTCCACAGTGAACTTGTGCAGCACTTCTTTGGTGTTTCCCTGCAGAGTCCCGAACAGAGCTCCACTCCCATCAATAACGATGAAGCCAAACTTACTGTCGTCCGTCAATAGTGCCGTCAGAGCCTAAAAAAATTACAGAACATTACACGGCATCCTAAATACACTGATATTTGCACTGTGATTTTCAACACAGGCTCATTGTGAAAACGTAGTTCCACGAAAGTTTCTGGAGACCGCACATTACGTGGTCGGAGGTACGTATGGCTGCGTTTCATTTTTTAAACAAACGCTACGGGGCGGTGTGACGACATTCCTTTTCGCGCTTATCAGCCGACCGCTCGCCTCCGTGTGGACGACTTTCCCACTGCAACCGGTTTGTCCTGTTAGCTCGCAGTGTTTGTCGGTGGACTCGAGACACAGAGAGGAGTTGACCACGAGGGTTTGAGTCCGGCGAGGAGCGGTTCCAGAAAGCAGGTAAGACAAACACAGAATCCAAAAAATGAAATAAACCAGTAAATAACAGGGTGAGAACGTGGTAAATCAGAAAACGTGGTAAAAACGAGACAGGTTTTTTTTATTATTTTCTTCTGGATTGCTTTTTTTCGAAAGTTGTTGGTTGGGTTTAGGGTGTGGGCGGGTCAGTCGATAAAATTTTGGTTGGTGTTTAGGGAAGGTGGAGGGTGGGTCAGTCGATTGGTCAGCCAAATAGTCAGCCGACAGCGGCTTCTGGTGAGTTTACACGAGAACATCGGGCGCTAACGGCACTCGTGAGAGAAATTTGAGATTTCAAAAAGCATCCGCAGCGGCCTCTCGTGGATTCGCGAAAACAAAAAGTGCAAGAAGACGTAGCTCCCGGGACGTATTCCGCGGCCTCCAGAAACGCACTCAGGACTACTTTCTCAGAATGAGCCTGGGTTGGTGATTTTACCTCGGTGTGGAACTTGTTGTCACAGAGGTACAGCGAGGTGTTGATGGGTTTAAACGGCTCAAAGTCGATGTTGACCTTCTTCTCTTTGCCTTCGTCTGTCACTATAGTCCCGCAGTAAACCACCAGACCGTTATGTGGCACTGCAGGAGATGAAAACACAAAATGCTCAGTAACACTTTACAATAAGCATGTACTAGTTCAGGGGTGCTCAACCCTGTTCCTGGAGAGCCACCCTCCTAAACATTTCAGTTGCAACCCAAATCAAACACACCTGCCTGTAATTATCAAGTGCTGTTCAGGTCCTAATTAATTGGTTCAGGTGTGTTTGATCAGGGTTGCAACTGAAATCCTGCTCTCCAGGAACAGGGTTGAGCACCCCTGTACTAGTTCATCTTAGGAGTTTGCATGTTCTCCCCGTGTTGGCGTGGGTTTCCTCCCTGTGCTCCGTTTTCCCCCACAGTCTAAACACATGTGCTATAGGTGAATTGGAAGAACTAAATTAGCTGTAGAGTATGAGTTCTGTGTGTAAATGTAAGAGTGTATGGGTGTTTCCAAGTACTAGGTTGCAGCCGGAAGGGCATCCGCTGTATAAAACATATGCTGGGATAGTTGGTGGTTCATTCCGCTGTGGTGACCCCAGATGCATACCAGCAACTAGCGCTCTGCAACTCTCACATGGTCGCCCACTGAAGCTAAGCAGGGCGGTCAGTACCTGGATGGGGGACCACATGGGAAAGCGGGGTTGCTGCTGGAAGTGGTGTTAGTGAGGCCAGCAGGGGGCGCCCAACCTGCGGTCTATGTGGGTCCTAATACCCTAGTATAGTGAAGGGGACTCTATACTTCTCAGTGAGCGCCGTCTTTTGGATGAGACGTTAAACCGAGGTCCTGACTCTCTGTGGTCGTTTAAAATATGGCTGGAGTCAGGTCATCCAAATGGATACTGCACACTGGTGGTGGATGAGGAGATCCCACCCATTGTGTAAAGAGCTTTGCGGGCCAAGAAAAGCGCTATATAAATGTAAGGAATTATTAAATAAGGGACTAAGCTGAAGGAAAATTAATAAATTATGCTATGATTATAATCATATAATATTTATTTTATTATTATTATTATATCTCTCCAAACACCTGTAAATTCAGACTGAAG
>CAIGQQ010033255.1:2803662-2865415 GCA_903798035.1 Danio albolineatus
GCAATAATCTACCTTGCAACGGGGGATTCATAGGCCGTTTGTTAAAGAAAGGATCAGAAAAGACTGTTGATGTATGGGACTTTATCAGTACACAGTTCATAGATCAGTTAAGTGCGATTGTTGTTTTCTCAAGCTTAAATATGTATTTAATTTTGTTTTGTTACTTGTAACTGCTCCACGCGGCTTGTACTGTGTCTGGTTAACTCTTAATATTCACATATCGCTTCTAAATCCACGTTGAAAACGCGGTACATGCTGCTTTCTTTACTGATTTAAAGGAGTTTGTAGGCTCGTAATCCTCTGCCTGTCATTGCTATTGTCACTATAGTCATCAGCTGTTTCTACACACGTGCGGTGGTCAAGTTTCAAAATAATTCAGCTTTTTGCCACTGTACTTATGGTCAAGAATATAGCATATGCTGGTGTTTAACTGCACTGCTTTAATGAACTCCTGCATTGGGCTCACACATAGACTCTGCACTCTGACTACTTGATAAGCCGTGGTGGGCGATTCTCTCTGTCTCACGCTGAACGTAGTCGACCAATCACAACAGACTGGGTCATCGGACTAATCAGCGCAGATTAGCATCGTGCAAGGGAGGGGTTTGGGAACAAATGAATCGCTGATTAAATCATATGGGAGTCGTTGGGATAATTACATAAAAATAAATGCATATTATAAGACAATGAAAGTGTTTTTTGACCTTGCATGCATATCAGACTGTTGTAGGAGACAACCAAAACCAAAACATGAGCTTTTTTAATGCACAATAGGGGCGCTTTAAGTAATGCATTATTGAATTCCAAAGTTGTGCTTGGTAATATTAGTTCATGGATGGTGAGTTAACATGAACTAACATTATTTAACTTACATAACATTAACAAACATGAATAAATACAGTAATAATTGCATTAATAATAGTTTCATGTTTGAAAATGCATAAACTAATGGATCATTGTTTTAAACTGTTACCGACAATTTCCTTTTATTTGTGTTTATTTATTCTGTGGCAGAAACAATCCTCCATTCAGCTTTTGCTTTGCATACATTTCTTTTTTTATCTTACCGCTCTCAATCCCACAATCCACTACTCGGCTCCTGTAGAGAATGAACTGGAGTGGGATGATCCGCAAACACAAACAGCGCAGAAGAGTTTAGTTCGGATATCAGATCACAGCAGCTTAGTTCTGTTCCTCTGACTGTACACACAAACACACACAGTCTTTCCCCACTCGTGTCAGTGTGAGGGTGTTTTGAGGCATGAGTTTTATTCAGTGATCGTAAACGCAGTCGCAAATGGATTCTATGAGGCGTTTCGCACCCAGAAGGGAGGTTTCTGGGCACTCCAGAGGGATCGTGGGTAACAGAGGAACGAACTGATGAGCTTATGGCTTCCTAACACCTTTTATTTTCCTCTTTTCTCCTGATTTCCGCTCTGCACCTTTTGGTTCCCCATGGAAATTATGGTTTATCTTGGAGTAGGAGACACATTTAATAGATCGGGATGATTTCAAAGGAATGAATTATCAGACAGAATCATTCCAAACCTGTATGATTAGTTTTCTTTCTGTAAAAATGATTTGAAGAAGTTTTACAAATGGCAAAAACACCACTTTATAGTTCCATGTAACCTGCAAAAGCTTCTTTACAGTGGAAAATGTTCTTTAAATTATCAAAATGTTCGATACATCTTTACGATAGGGATTAGTAGTTAATGTATTTAGTATCATGAATAAACACATTTATTACTCTATTTATCCTTCTTTTTTAAAGATAATTAATGGTTATTTCATATGAACTCACATTGCATTAACCAATGATATTATACGGCTGTCTGGAATACTTACCTCATGTCAGTATATGTTATTCGTATACTCTTGTCTGTCATGCCATGATTTTGGACTGTTTAGTAGCAACTTGTGTTAAAAAAATAGGTAGGTCAATCTATGCTTTATTCGAGTAGGGTCTGTCTGTGAACTACAAGACAGAGGCGTACCATGAAGGGGTGTAATTTAGATGCGTAACTTGAAGTTATGGAAACCCATGTGTCAAAACTAGGTTGTTGACAAGATGGCAATGTACATCAGTCATTAACTTCTAAATCTACACTACACCTAAACCCAACCATCACAGTTATTAACATCTATATCTACCACAACCTTAAACCCAACCATCATCATTAACATCTACACCTTTCCCAACCTAAACCCAACCATCATAGTTATTAATGTCTACACCCTCCCCAAACCCTAAACCCAACCACCTCACAGTTATTAACGTCTACACCTTCCCCAACCCTAAACCCAACCATCACAGTTATTAATGTCTACACCTTCCTCAAACCTAAACCCAACCATCAGTTATTAACATCTACATCTTCCCCAACCCTAAACCCAAACATCATCATTAACGTTTACACCTTCTCCAACCATAAACCGATCCATCATAGTTATCAACATCTACACCTTCCCCAACCCTAAACCCAACCATTAGTTTTTAACATACAGCCGCGAGTTGAGGAGGCTTTCATATTTGACACCCTCACCATTAAACTGTTGTTTTCAACCACCGGGGGGTGGCGCCAAGTCAGCGAGTTGTAAGGTGGAGTTGCTAAATGAATGAATATATTAATATATCAAATAAATTGGTTGTGGATAAATTAGGAGAATTTTGCCAACGCCATCTTGCCAACAACATCTTGTTGTGACATCTCGCATGGTTATAACTGCAAGTTATGCCTCTCTAACTTACTACATGTTTCACCCCCGTCTTACAGTCCGCAGACAGATACAATGGCTTTATTCAGCCAGTTTCTGTAGGCTTTACGTTTTTTGGCGCCATCTTGTGACTGACTAATACACAGTTTAGTTCAACGTTCATTAAACTCCATCAGCTGTTTAAGTTTTTGTCAGCTTTGTGTTTAATTTAAGAATTAATAAAATGTTACGTCTCAAAACAATGTAATTTAGTAAAGTAGCTGTGTAATAAACGGGATAAAGTACATCCAGGTGGTTGTTTTTTCATAATAAAGCCCTTCAGTCTTACACAACCCCACATTAAGAAATGCAGCCAAAATTGATATACTTTTATCCAAATTATTGTCTGTCACGCTGCTGTTTTTGACTGTTTGGCCCCCTCTTGTGACTGAATAATATGTAAGTCAGTCAATGCTCTATTCAGCCGCTTTCATTTCAGTCAGCTTTGCGTTTTTCACTTTATGACGACATCTCGTGGCTGACTAATACACAGATTACTGCAACGTTCATTTAACTCCATCAGCTGTTATAGTTTTTGACAGCTTTGTATTTAATTAAAGAATTAATAAAATATTATGACTTAGAACAATGTAATTTAGTAAAATAACCGTGTAATAAGAGGGATAAAGTACATCCAGGTGGTTGTTTTGTCAAATTAAAGCCCTTCAGCCTTACACAGCCTAAATTTATAAACTTATATCCACATTCTTGTCTGTCACGCCATTGTTTTTGACTATTTGGCGCCATCTTGTGACTGAATAATATGTGAGTCAGTCAATGCTCTTTTCAGCCACTTTCATTTCAGTCAGCTTTGCATTTTTAGCGCCATTTTGTGACTGACTAATACACAGGTTACTGCAACGTTCATTGAACTCCGTCAGCTTGTTATAGTTTTTGTCAGCTTTGTATTTAATTAAAGAACTAATTAAATATTACGGCTCAGAACAATGTCATTTAGTAAAATATCTATGTAGTAAGCGGGATAAAGTACATCCAGGTGGTTGTTTTGTCAGAATAAAGCCCTTCAGTCTTACACAATCCCACATTAAGTAATGCAACTATCAAAGCACATTCGCGTTTTATTAAATGTATTAAAAGCATTCAGATTTGAGAGATTAAAGTCAGTCATACGGGTTTGGAACAACATGATGGTATTTCTTGAAATATCCCGAGATAAGCCACATTAAGCCTTGATTTATTGATTTAGATTTTATTTGAGCTAATTCTGCAGCTCCATCCCAATATATGACCATCAATCCTCCATTTCCTCCATTCTGAATCCGTCCGTTTCTCTCTTTCTCCATCTCTCTCACTCTCAGATGAAGTCAGATGTTATCACGATGAGCTGAGAACACACATACACGCAAACCCACCTACACACATGCAGAACTGCATTATGGACTTCTGATGATGATAATGATGACCTTTGAGGTGACCTCTCCCCTCCTCTAGTGCTGCTGTGTGTCTGATGCCTGGCCTGCAACTGTAAACTCCCTTCCCGCCAGTCAACTTCCTGTCCTGCCTCTGCCACTTCCCGTCCAGCCTCTGCCTGCTTCGCTCCTGTACAAAGGTGCAATAAAAGCTTGTTCTCCCTTATTTTACTGCACACAGACACACACTCACACAGGTGACCCGAGCGCTCACACCTGCAGCTACAGATGAAACAGTCGATGGCCATATTTGCAAGAGTTTCTTTTGTTAATTCTCTATATTTTTTACTCTGTAAAGACAATAATTAATGTGTAAGAAAAAAGAGAAGAAGAAAAATGCTGAATGTTCAACTGGAGATGTAATTAATGACGTCATGTGGCTTTGTCCATTTGCCTTGCCTGAGTCTGGATGTGTAAAACCCTCATGTGGTCCTGAGTTCAGTGTACAGACCCTCTCTCTCTCTTTCTATCCGTCTGTCTCTCTTTCCACCGTCACAGTGCCGCTGTTCAGTCTGCCAGTCCAGATGGGTTTTAACAGCCGAAACTGATGTCTAGGTGCCTGATCAAACATAATGACAGTAAATGAGGTGAACACAGCATTAGTGAAATGAAAAGAACACCTGAAGGTTCTTTATTGGCATCTGTGCCTCCACGAAGGAACTTTTAACATCATTTCTGTTCAACAAAATGTTCATTACAGTTATTAGAAAAGTTCTTTAAAGTCTGCGTGGACTGGAAGATTCAGTATGTTGATGTAGACTTAACTTAAAGTCCCCATGAAATCAAAACTAGCCATATTGATTTAGTTAGCTCACATTGCTAGCTCTGTGGTGAACTATTCATCTGCTCACAGTAGAACAGTTAATCTCTGCATGTCATTCAGTAAACAAACATAATGTGTCCTTCTAATCTTGAATTGATTGCACTTCTAGCACTTCTATTACGTCTAGCAAATGGGCTTGGCTAACATATTTAACCACGCCCCTCCAACTCTCAGTTTTGACAACAAACAGAAATGGTGAGAAGAAAGAGTCTGTTAGTATGTAATAACTCTCCCCAAACACTTTCCCCCATCTTTCCAAATGAATTGTCTACTTTATCCAATCAGCTCGCAGTAGAACAAACAAGCCACGCCCACTGTTGTCTCATTTAATATTCCGTTTCTCTAGGAACTGCATCACAATACGGTAAAAATAACGGTCGCAGCTTCCGGTTTATGGGGACTTTAATATTGAGAAAGGGGTGGAGCTTTCTTCTGTACTAAATTAAGGGTGTGGTTAATAATATTGTGGCTGAAGCTGTCAAAATGACATCATCAGAGAAGGAGCCAATCCAAACGCAGAAGGTTACATATTGCCTAAATGAATATATTAGTCTGAAACAAATTATTTATTCACCTAAAGAATAACAACGTGTGCGAGCACATTAAACGCTGTATATTATTTATTTCACACAGACATTAAAGACCCTTTTTTCTGTAATATCAAAGTCTGCGTGGACTGGAAGATTCAGTATGTTGATGTAGACTTAACTTAAAGTCCCCATAATATCAAAACTAGCCATATTGATTTAGTTAGCTCACATTGCTAGCTCTGTGGTGAACAGTTCATCTCTGCATGTCATTCAGTAAACAAACATAATGTGTCCTTCTAATCTTGAATTGAAATCTGAAAATGCACTTCTATTACGTCTAGCAAATGGGCGTGGCTAACATTTAACCACGCCCATTAAACTGTCAGTTTTGACAGCAAACAGAAATGGTGAGCAGGAGGAGTCTGTTAGGTTGTAGTAACTCTCCCCAAACACTTTTCCCCATCTTTCTGAATAAATGCCTACTTTACTGCATCCAATCAGCTCGCAGTAGAAAAAACAAGCCACGCCCACTGTTGTCTCATTTAATATTCGATTTCTCTAAAAACTGCATTACAATACGGAAAAAAATAACGGTCGCAGCTTCCGGTTCATGGGGACTTTAATATTGAGAAAGGGGCGGGGCTTTCTTCTGTAGCAAACTAAGGGTGTGGTTAATAATATTGTGGCTGAAGCTGTCAAAATGACATCATCAGAGAAGGAGCCAATCCAAACGTAGAAGCAAATGTTCAGACTTTAATTACAGATTACCTAAATGAATGTATTAATTTTAAACAAATTAATTATTCACCTAAAGAATAACAACGTGTGCAAACACATTAAACACTGTATATTTTTTATTTCACATAGATGTTAAAGACCCTTTTTTTCTGTAATATCAAAGTCTGTGTGGACTGGAAGATTCAGTATGTTGATGTAGTCTTAACCTAAAGTCCCCATGAAATCAAAACTAGCCTTATTGATTTAGTTAGCTCACATTGCTAGCTCTGTGGTGAACAGTTCATCTGTGCATGTCATTCAGTAAACAAACATAATGTGTCCTTCTAATCTTGAATTGAAATCTGAAAATGTACTTCCTGTTTCTCTTTCAGTTAAATTGCCAGATTACGCATATCTTAGCAAATGGGCGTGGCTGACATATTTAACCACGCCCCTCTAGCTGTCTATTTTGACATCAAACAGAAATGGTGAGCAGGAGGAGTCTGTTAGTTTGTAATAACTCTCCCCAAACACTTTTCTCCATCTTTCTAAATGAAATGCCTACTTTACTACATCCAATCAGCTCACAGTAGAAAAAACAAGCCACACCCACCGTTGTTTCATTTAATATTCCATTTCTCTAGGAACTGCATTACAATACGGAAAAAAATAACAGTCGCAGCTTCCGGTTCATGTGGACTTTAATATTGAGAAAGGGGCGGGGCTTTCTTCTGTAGCAAACTAAGGGTGTGGTTAAGAATATTGTGGCTGAAGCTGTCAAAATGACATCATCAGAGAAGGAGCCAATCCAAACGCAGAAGCAAATGCTCAGACTTTGATTACAGATTACCTAAATGAATGTATTAATTTATAGATTGATTATTCACCTAAAGAATAATAACCTGTGAACAAATCAAACACTGTATTTTTTTTTATTATTTCACACAGACCCTTAAAGACCCTTTTTTTCTGTGATATCAATGCAGAAACCCCCTCAATACCTTCATACCTTGTATTTACCCAAATATAGAATTTACAGCATGAATTTGGGGTAAAAATAAAATATCTTATCAAAATGAAGCAGCACTAAAGAGTACTTCAAGTGACGTCAATGCAAAAACCCATTTTGGGATCTTCTTTTTAAGAGTACATCTTACCCCAAGTATCCTCATTCCACTTTAAAAGTTCTGTTAAAAAACTTTAGATCATTAAAATGTTCTTCAGATTAAAAAATAAAATGCTTTTAAAGTTTTTAGAGGGCTTAACCACTTGATTTCCCAAAGTAATCACTGTTTTCTGTCTTGTGGACAGTATACCCATACCAATATGTTGCACCATTGTGATTTAAGTGTCCTGAGTTAGAGTCCTGGCTCACAGACTCACAGGCTCTTTCTTTCTAACTTGTATTTCAGTCAAACTACACTGTAGAAAAGCTGACTCAACTTAAAATTGTCAAGCAACTTGCTGCAGACGGTGGCTCAGTGGTTTGCACCGTCGCCTCACAGCAAGAATGTCGCTGGTTTGAGTCCAGTTGGCATTTCTCTGTGAAGTTTCCATGTTCTCCCCGTGTTGGCGTGGGTTTCCTCTGGGTCCCCCACAGTCCAAATGCATGCGCTATTGTCCGTTGTGTGTGTGTTTATGTGTGAATGCGAGAGCGTGTGGGTGTTTCCCAGTACTGGGTTGCAGCTGGAAGGGCATCCGCTGCGTGAAACATATGCTGGTATAGTTGGTATGGTGACCCCATGATGAATAAGGGACTAAGCCAAAGAAAATGAACTTTCTGAAGTGCTTAGTTGACTCAACTTAAATCAAGTCAAGTTCAGCACTTGGGTTCAATGTTGAGTCAAGTTTGCCTTACAAATTCAAGTTGACTTTCTTTTTTACAGTGTACCGTCATATCACAACAGGCAAAATAACCCAAATCAGTCTTAAAGTCTAGTTAATCACAAGTTTTGGATCGGTCTTAAACAGTGACCTGGTGAACCTGCTAGATGTGCTTCAGTGAGATCAGATGTTGTAGATCTTCTCCAGCTGAACACCGGCACTGCTTCAGTGCTTTCTCTCCGTTCGCTGTGTTTTTCTGTCATTTTTCCCTTCTGATCGAGAGTCCCGGTGGATTGTTCTTGTTCTGGATTGATTCCTTTTGCTCTGTTTGATTTGTTTGCTTTGACTTTCTCTCTCTCTTTCTCTCTCGTTTTCTCTTTTTATATTTTGAGTTTTAGCTGTAAAATGGTTCCTTGAGAAAATGTTTGTCTGAATAAAACTGGAGTTTGTCCTCGTCCACATCTGCTCTCAGTCTTTTCTTCTCTCGTGTCTCTTCGGGAAACTGAATACTGAGTGTACAGAGGTTGACAACAGTTCCTAATTTTAAAAGGTTTTAAAATGGTAACAGTTTTCTTTTCAGATTTTTTCTGGAAGGTTCTTGATCATCTGATGTAGTATTATCTCAATAATTTGTGGAAACTACATATCTTTTCTTCCTTATTGGGATCTGTACAAGCGGCAACCTCCCGCTCTCCCTCGGGAAGCCAATACGGAAGTAACTAAAACTGCAATTCATCGAAAATTCCGCTAGTCCTGGCTCCATCATAGAGCAAATCTCTAATGAGTCCACTGGTGAAATGGCCAACTTTACAGCAGAAAAAAAGGTGTTTACAGCCTGGTACAAAGAACGATTTTGGTTCATATAGCTAATATTACCCTTCATGACAACTGTGAGGGTGATGAATTTTTTTATAACTCATCCGTTTCCTTTATATTAAGCTAAATTAAGTTTGCATAATTAAGGGCGTGGCCACTTGAGTGACAGCTAGTCCCGCTGGTCGCCGTCACGTCACCTCAGCTGATTCCGGCTGATTAGCTGCAGATCTCGGCTTATTCATCGTATTTTTGTGTTGTTTTATGTGGCTTTACACAGTCAGCTGCCTTTTGGAATTATTTCCTGCAATTATCAGATGATATGGCGTGCTGTGTGCACTTAATTGTGCTCACAAACCATTCACGTGGCCTCCGTTTCCCAGGTGAGTGAAATTATATACTTATACCATATCTATAAACGTAATTGCTTTATTTAGGATAATTTATGATTTATAATGTTCTTCAGAACTCTAATGCACTCCAGAATCTGACAGATTGATCAGCTGTAGGCTATAAAATCGTCATCTGAAGCGTTGTCATACAGTGTTCTGCCTGGATTTCATCAATAGCCCTGCATTTACTAACACAGACTATATCTGAAGTATTTGGATGTAATTCGCACTTTCTTCCTGTTGAAAAATGTCATAAGAACGATGTTAAGTGGCTTGATGTATTACAACAGTGTTTTCAACAGTCTAAACACTTTATTGATATAGTGTACAACCAAGCACGTGTGGTCAGAACACAAACGAGTCGCAGGTAATGAAATATTATGTGTTTCTCCCATAAGAAAGCTCTTAGCTAAATACCAGCATGCGTCCTGTAGCTCCGCCCACGCTCCGCCTCTTTGCCCTTGTTTGGTATGCCTCGTTTGGTGCGATGACGCGCGAACAAAATGGCGACGATTGGCCACGCCTACTAGTAGCTTCTTTTGGGTTCATCAAAAACCTATGGGTGACGTCACTGATACTACTGTACGTCCATATTTTTACAGTCTATGGATCTGCAGTGTAATGGCCAATCAAAAGAGAAAAAAAGGATAGGATGAAGACTATACACACTCAAAACAATGACCTATTGTTAGTTTGAACATTAGTTTGTTCAAACTAATGGAGTTAACTTTTTAATAAAGGTTCAGCGGGGAAACCACGCCTTAATTTGTCTCCTTAACCAATCCCCTACTTCCTAAAGCTTATTTAAGGCAGACCAGCCCTCTAGCACTGTTCTTGTTCTTTCGAACCCACCCTCCAGTCCTCTATTTCCTCGCTTCCCATTCACAATCCTACAATCCTCCTACATGTAGGTTGAAATGTAGGGGTGAGGGGTTGTGGATTGGGTCCAATCACTCTACCAAAATATTACAGATACAGTACCCCCACTCTGAGTCTCAGGACCTCATCGTAGGATGCCCGATCAACCTAAATACCCGTTCACTGTAAACCCTTTTGCTTCCCTTTCCCTTCATCCCACTGTTCTCTTACCATCCTTTTCATCCCAACAAACAAAGTCTAGCTCGAAGTGTGGCGTGGTCAATGCTGGTGAACTTATTTACAATGAGCTGAAATGACACAATTCTTGAGTTTTTTTTTTTTTTTTTTTAGGGGGACAACTTAATTATTTGACCCGGGCTCATTATGTATATATACCCAGGTCTGCATTTCTGGAGACAGCAAAAAACGTAACTGGAGGTACGTCTGCTCGCAGATTTATTTTTGCAAATCCAACAGAGGCTGATCTCAACACTTTCTGATGATCACAAACAGGGGCGCAACTGCACATTTACTGAGGGGTGTGCGGGTTCAAGTTTTGAAAAAGAGAAAATATCCAGTGAGCGGCGGTTCTGTGGGCGCAAATGCCTTGTTGATGCCAGAGGTCAGAGGAGAATGGCCAGACTGGTTCCAGCTGATAGAAAGGCAACAGTAACTCAAATTACCACTCGTTACAACCTGCAGAAGAGCATCTCTGAACGCACAACACGGCCAACCTTGAGGCAGATGGGCTACAGCAGCAGAAGACC
The DNA here is from genome assembly GCA_903798035.1 of Danio albolineatus. Lineage (NCBI taxonomy): Eukaryota > Metazoa > Chordata > Actinopteri > Cypriniformes > Danionidae > Danio > Danio albolineatus. Next base: position 2,814,574 of record CAIGQQ010033255.1, read on the forward strand.
ACACCGGGTGCCGCTCCTGTCAGCTAAGAACAGGAAACTGAGGCTACAATTCACACAGGCTCAACAACACTGGACAATTAAAGATTGGAAAAAATGTTGCCTGGTCTGATGAGTCTCAATTTCTGCTGCGACATTCGGACAGTAGGGTCAGAATTTGGCATCAAAAACATGAAAGCATGGATCCATCCTGCCTTATATCAATGGTTCAGGCTGGTGGTGGTGGTGTAATGGTGTGGCGGATATTTTCTTGGCACACTTTGGGCCCATTAGCACCAATTGAGCATCGTGTCAACGCCACAGCCTACCTGAGTATTGTTGCTGACCATGTCCATTACTTTATGACCACAGTGTCCTCCATCTTCTGATGGCTACTTCCAGCAGGATAAAGTGCCATGTCATAAAAGCGTGAATCATCTCAGACTGGTTTCTTGAACATGACAATGAGTTCACTGTACTCAAATGGCCTCCACAGTCACCAGATCTCAATCCAATAGAGCACCTTTGGGATGTAGTGGAACGGGAGATTCGCATCATGGATGTGCAGCCGACAAATCTGCAGCAACTGCGTGATGCTATCATGTCAATATGGAGCAAAATCTCTGAGGAACATTTCTAGTATCTTGTTGAATCGATACCACGAAGGATATAAAGGCAGTTCTGAAGGCAAAAGAGGTCCAACCCAGTACTAGTAAGGAATACCTAACAAAGTGGTGAGTGAGTGTACATACATGTATGTAATTTAAAACTACTTATATCCTTCTTGGAATATTCTGGCCTCTTTCAAATATTGCTGTATACCCCCGATCTACAGCATCCATTTAGAAAATTGGGTTTGTTTAATTTGACAACTTCAGTCTCAGATCAGTCTTAGCATGCAAAGTTTGTCCGTTCACCGCAGAGCAGATTGAAATATGACTCTCATCTAGAAAAAAACGGCAATCCATCCACAGCGGCGGCGCATACCCTAATATCATCAGTGATTTCCATGTAGTGATGTATCGATTGTTGTCTGAGACACCGTTTCCTGCGGATACGCCCTCAGAAGGGCACACTCGCCAGCCGCGCGCATCCGTCAAAGCTAATGATCTCCAGCGGACACGCACGACACTGTTCCTTTGTCTTCATTTGATAAGCTTTATTCACCCATTGATTTCATAAGACCCGATTTATACGCTTTAATTCATTAGGCCGGCAGAGAAATCCATTATTTTGTCAGTCAGTCTTCCTGCGCGTCGCCCACTCGTTTTTTTTCCCTCTCTGGTTTCTCTCCATTTAGGACGTGCTAACCGGCGAGGGTTTCAGTGGGATTCTGGAAGGGTTCTCTTGTTCCAAAACTCCTTATTGAAGTGGGATCTCTTCACTCTCGGCTCCTCACCTCTGATAAAAGCAATTTCCAGCTGACAGCGGCCGTGGACTTTATTTACAGACGGTAACGTGGGAATTTGCACCATCTGGACGCCTTAAAATACCTGCATTGAACATGTCAATTTGTCCCCTTTCAGACGCCGTCAGAAGAGAAGAGAGAGATGTTTTCTGAGCTCTCCAGAGGATTGTGGGTAATCACGGCATATGCCAGAACGTGTGCGCTCTCTCCGTGAGTCAGACAGCCGTTTGTGTTAGGCTTTATTATCCCTTATTATGGGCCAGGATGACAGAGCTCGAGCTTTGCTGGAGAGAATGAAAAGTTCAATTAGATTTCTTTTTACTTTTCTTGCAGATTTGTGTGTGGGGGCCAATTTCCACCACACAAGAACGAAAAAATAATTTTGAATATAATTTAAGGGGGGAAATGACCCAAAGATTTTCATAAATTAAACTTTTTATATTCAGGGTATATCCGCAGGGTCTTAAAAAGTCTTAAAGGGTCACGAAACACCAAAACACATGTTTTGAGCTGTTGACAGTCATATATGTGTCCCACGCTGCTATAAACACTATTAGGACACATATAATTGACTAAAAAGTGAAAATTGGTTGTTTTTGCGTTATTTCGAGCAAATTCGTTCTTCCGGTTTGAAACTAATTTTTGAAGCAGCGTCACGCCGATGAGATCCATGCAAATATTCCAGTGTGAAGAGTGGACGTCTGTACTGGCCAGAACATTCCAACGTCTCTGAGCGTGCGGCATTAATTCATGAGATAGACTTGGTTCAAACCAACCAGAGCGCTCTATTGTGTACGCGGCGCAGCTTCATTAATATTAATGATCGCTTCGAAGGTTGTACCTGTTATGCTGCGTTCACAGCAGACGCGGAAGACACATCAATCGCGAGTGATTTACATGTTAAGTCAATGCAAAGGCGCGAATAGGCATCCTGTGGCACGATACGCGTGAATGGCTCCGCGCTTTTGACACGCTTAACGCGCAATTCACGCAAATCGCTTCAGTTTCAAAATGAAAAGAAAATGAGCTTCAGCGGACGTTCGCGCCGCGTTAACCAATCAGGAGCTTGCTCTTGTGGGGGTGTGATTATGACGTAGCGCCTGTTGTTGGTGTCCTGGGGGAAAACTCGGCTCAGTCAGAAGCACCGCTGAAAGCTTCCATCATCCAGGGACAGTTTCTGGAGGAGTTTATGAGCTCACAGAGCTGCATGTACCTCTGAAATAATCTAGTGGACTCAGATACAGCTCCAAACGAATCGAAACTGTTTATCAGCCTTCATAAAGCACATAAAACAGTTATTCTCTTTATAAAACCCCTGTTAGCCATTTAGCAATAAAGCTGCAGTCACCAAACCATAGACAGAAGCCCTGCTCATCACGCGAATCCGAAAATAAAGAGAAAGTGCCGTTAAAGTCAACAAATTAATAATTTGGCAAATAATTCGATTACTGATGTCCATGTAAACACAGTGTGTGAAAATGAGCGCGTGCACAAATGGAAACTCCCATTTTTATGCAAAACCTTCCCTCTTTTCCCTTCTCCGACACTCCTACCTAAACAGAGCTGGACACGCCCACTTTCCTGAGCTTTTCCAAACTAGAGGTGTGAAAACACCACGCTGAGACTGGGGGGTTTTGTGGCCCTTTAAATGTCTCAGGGTGCTTTCGCATCTGTGATTTGTTATTGAACGGATTTCCTGAACTGCTTTTCGATTGGTCAGAATTACCATGCGGGAAATGCCAGCGGAGCTCCCGCAAGTAAACAAACCAGCAGACACAGAATGTCTCTGCACTGGCTGATTGTATCCCTGGTCATAGTATACTATACAGTTTGTAAATATCACTTTAGGCAAACTATATATTTCGAGATTGAAGCACAGCTGCGGCTGGAAAACAATGTTTTAATGTTGAATTAATTTAGCTAAACTGCGACATGGTCATCTTCCAGAAATATTACAACGATCTATCAGGTAATGTCCCCCCTTCTCTCTCTCTGTTTAAAACTGTTGGTAAAGCGCTGTCAACAAATATTTTTCCTCCAAACCCTGTAAGATGGGGTTAAGTTTGAGACCGTGCGGCGTATGAGAGAAACAGAAAACCCTCCTCATTTCTCGGTAACTTATGCTCTTGGTAGGTAGCTTCAGAAAGCCGTGTGTGTATACACTATCCTGTCACAAAATGCGGCTGTGTTTACATGTTTACACTCGGAGAGCAGCATCTACAGCGGATCTTTCAGTCTATAATACTGTAGTGATGTTAACGTGCTGTAAACTCACCGACAGTTCTAATCATTTTGACTAAGGTCTGTCTTTAAATACTGAAAGAGTACTGCTGACGAAACTAACTAACTTTCCCATCTGAATAAACAAACAAAGAGCACAAATCGCATACTTACCAGAGACAGGGCAATCAACATGAACTGGAGCTGTGTCTGTTATAAGAGGAGACAAGCGGCAAATCCGGATTCACCATTTCCAGATGCTCTCGGGTGAAGAAAAAAAGTTCCTTACAAACACACGCTTGTCGCGGAAGTCCAGCTGCGCTCTCATAGTGTGAAAATGTAAACAAAACCTTCGTTGCAGCACATAAACACAACACTGGCGACCTGTGTCTCCAAACAATTCTTCTTCTTCCACTTGTTTTGGCAACACAGTGTGGCGTCCCTGCTGTCTGGAAACTGCAACAGGTACAACAGGTCTTGTGCATATTAATGAAGTTGTGCCGCATACACAATAGAGCGCGCTGATTGGTTCAAACCAAGACTGTATCATGAATTAATGCCGCACACTCCGAGACGTCACGATGAGTGACGCAGCTTCAAAAAATAGTTTCAAACCAGAACAACGAATTTACTCGAAATAATGCAAAAACAACCAACAAAAACAACCAGGTACAATCAGGTACAGACGTCCACTCTCCTCGCTGGAATACATGCATGGATCTCATCTGTGTGACGCTGCTTCAAAAAATCGTTTCAAACCGGAAGAACGAATTTACTCGAAATAACTCAAAAACAACCAATTTACACTTTTTAGCGAAATATATGTGTCCTAATAGTGTTTATAGCAGTGTGGGACACATTTATGACTGTCAACAGCTCAAACAATGTGTTTTGGTGTTTCGTGACCCTTTAAGGCATTGTTAGTTCTTTTTTTTTGTTTTCTATTTTGCGTTCCACGTTGCTTCACTCTTTTTTTATTTAATAAATTACAATATTATATTCATATAAAATGCAGGATAAACATTTTTTACCAAAAAAATTTATTTATTTTTATTATTTGAAACTTTTAACAAAGATAACTTCAAAAACAGTTTTGGCACAATCGCGCCCTCCCATGTGTGGCGCCCCTATACATATACTGCATACCCCCTTTTTCAGAATCAGAATCAGTTTTATTGCCAAGTGTGCTTCACACACAAGGAATTTGCTTTGGCTACAGAAGCTTCCAGTGTACATAAAGTGACAAGTGACAACACAGAATAAATATAAAAAAAGAAGACGATAGACATTAAACAGAGATGCAGTCAGTCCAACGATCTGGATGTTGAAACGTATGTACAGATTTGTTATAAATATACAGGTTATAAGGTGCTGTGTACAAATGCGTAAGGAGAAGTATTGCATTGTATATGTTATAAGGTGCTGTGTACAAGTGCGTTTGAGAAAGTATTGCACATTTATTGCACAATAGGAAAAAAAATAACTGTTTATGAGGTAGATGGCCCGAGGAAAGAAACTTTTCCTGTGTCTGGCTGTTTTTGTGCTCGGTGCACTGTAGCACCGGCCAGACGGTAACAGTTGCAAGGCAGCCAGGGTGATTTTGTGAGCCCTTTTACTTACTCTGGAAGAGTACAGTTCTTAAAGGGCCACGAAACCCCCCTGGCTCCGCTGGGTGTTTTCACACCTACAGTCTGGAAAAGCTCAGGATAGTGTCCAGCTCTGTTTAGGTGGGAGTGTCAGGGGAGGGAATGAGGGAACGTTTTGCATAAAGATGGGAGTTTCCATTTGTGCATGCGCCTTTTTTCAAATAAGCGACGCACACAGGCGCAGGGGGAGAAAGAAGTGACAGTTTACATGGACATCAGTCATCTAATTATTAGTCAAATTATCAATTTTTCAACTTTAACGGCAGTTTGGCACTTATACTTTAATCCAGGAACATTTCCTGCATGTCCCCCGTGACAAACGAGGTGTGTGAAACTATTAAGAGTGTTGTTTTAATGGAGTGTTTGATACCGCGCGGCGTAAGGGAGAAATAAAAACCCTCCGCAGACTATCCTGTCACAAAATGCGGCGAAAATTCTACACAAGCAAATTGTTTGACTGCAGTGTTTACACTCGGAGAGCAGAATTTACAGCGGATCTTTCAGTCTTTAATATTGTACAGATATTAACGTACTGTAAACTCAGTAACAGTTAATCATTTAGACAAAGGTCTGTCTTAAAACACTGACAGAGTTACGAACTACTGACTAACTACGAACTAACTTTACCATCTGAATAAACAAGCAAAGAGCACTGATGGCTTACCATATCTTTAGACCAGGACAATCCACATGAACTGGAGCGGCGTCTGTTTTAAACCATTTCCAGATGCGGAAAGCTGTCGGGTGAAAAAATAAAGTTTCTTACAGACGCATTTCTGCTGCGCGCGCGTGTGAGTCCAGTTGTGCTCTCATAGCGGGAAATGGAGACTAAACGCCATAATGCAGCACTTAAACACAACACTGGCGACCTGCGTCTCCTTCCACTTGTTTTGGAAGCACAACGTGTCGTCCCTGCCGTCTGGACACTGCAACATGTACACACAGTCTTCGAAGCTCTCGTGCATATTAATGAGTTGCACCACATACACAATAGAGCACGCTGATTGGCTTGAACAAAGGCTATCTCATGAATTTATGCCAGACACTCCGAGACGTCAGTGTGTTCTGGCCGGGACAGGCGTCCACTGTGCTCGATGGAGCACACGCATAGATCTCATTGGCGTGACGCAGCCTCAAAAATTCGTTTCAAACCGGAAGAACGAATTTGCTCGAAATAACGCAAAAATAACCAATTTTCACTTTTTAGTCAATTATACGTGTCCTAATACTGTTTATAGCAGTGTGGGACACATATGTGACTGTCAACAGCTCAAAAAATGTGTTTTGGTGTTTCGTGGCCCTTTAAAGTGTAGGAAGGGTGCCAGTTTTTTTGTGCCACTGGCAACGTGTACGTGACTTTTGGACCCAACTATTACAAACAATACTTCTTAACACGTCTTCTTTCAGACCAGCACTCCCATGGATGCAAATACCTCAGCTATTGAAATAGTAAAACCTGCATTGGGCTGAAACTAGCATAAAAACACTCGAGCTGCTCTTGGTGCCGCATTGCACCGGGTGTGTGATAGAACCCTTTTTGTCAAATGATTTACCTTTTTTTCTGATCATCTGATCTCCAGATATGGCACAGGCTGAAGTTTAAGACTCTAAGAAATTCCCTAGTCATAACCATGCGTTAATGTTCACCTTGGCGAGTTTCACTAACTAGCAGGAGCTCATTCATATCGGACTGTGGATTGTGAGATGATAAATCGAGAGGTTTTTCAGGCCTAATGATGAAGTCTGCAGGTCGGATTCACCAGAGGACGTGCAGCATCTCCTGTCCTGCCGTATTAAAGCAGCACCACGGCCTCATTCGGCCTGTCAGTCAAGCCAAAGAGACACTCAACTCCTGTTTGACCTTCACTGCCGGAATCACACACACACACAGACGCACACTCATCCGCCTGCAGCAGTGTCAGGGTAACATGTACTGGCCGGAGATTCAACTGTCTGTAAAATGCCTATTTATATTTATGACACAGACTCTTAAATTCTTCATTAATCCACTTAATATTGCAGAGCTGAAGCGCCTCTCGTCAGATGTGACAGGAATGATCTCCTGGAGATTAACACAGGAAAAAAACACGGAGGAAGTACACACTCACATAGAGTCAATGACGAATCAAAATCTCAACATAGGCTCATTTTGAAAACATCCCCCTGTATATACAGGGAGTGCAGAATTATTAGGCAGGTTGTATTTTTGAGGATTAATTTTATTATTGAACAACAACCATGTTATTAATGAATCCAAAAAACTCATTAATATCAAAGCTGAATATCTGTGGAAGTAGTTTTTAGTTTGTTTTTAGTTTGAGCTATTTTAGGAGGATATCTGTGTGTGCAGGTGACTATTACTGTGCAGAATTATTAGGCAACTTAACAAAAAACAAATATATCCCCATTTCAATGATTTATTTTCACCAGTGAAACCAATATAACATCTCAACATTCACAAATATACATTTCTGACATTCAAAAACAAAACAAAAACAAATCAGTGACCAATATAGCCACATTTCATTGCAAGGGCACTCAAAAGCCTGCCATCCATGGGTTCTGTCAGTGTTTTGATCTGTTCACCATCAACATTGCGTGCAGCAGCAACCACAGCCTCCCAGACACTGTTCAGAGAGGTGCACTGTTCTCCCTCCTTGTAAATCTCACATTTGATGATGGACCACAGGTTCTCTATGGGGTTTAGATCAGGTGAACAAGGAGGCCATGTCATTAGTTTTTCTTCTTTTAGACCCTTTCTTGCCAGCCACGCTGTGGAGTACTTGGACGCTATGATGGAGCATTGTCCTGCATGAAGATCATGTTTTTCTTGAAGGTCGCAAACTTCTTCCTGTACCACTGCTTGAAGAAGGTGTCTTCCAGAAACTGGCAGTAGGACTGGAGGTTGAGCTTGACTCCATCCTCAACCCGAAACCACCCTGATACCAGCCCAAACCAGTACTCCACCTCCACCTTGCTGGCGTCTGAGTTGGATGGAGCTCTCTGCCCTTTACCGATCCAGCCACGGGCCCTTCCATCTGGCCCATCAAGACTCACTCTCATCTCATCAGTCCAGAAAACCTTAGAAAAATCAGTCTTGAGATATTTCTTGGCCCAGTCTTGACGTTTCAGCTTGTGTGTCTTGTTCAGTGGTGGTGGTTTTTCAGCCTTTCTTACCTTGGCCGTGTCTCTGAGTATTGCACACCTTGTGCTTTTGGGCACTCCAGTGATGTTGCAGCTCTGAAATATGGCAAAACTGGTGGCGAGTGGCATCTTGGCAGCTGCACGCTTGACTTTTCTCAGTTCATGGGCAGTTATTTTGCGCCTTGGTTTTTCCACACGCTTCTTGCGCCCCTGTTGCCTATTTTGAATGAAACGCTTGATTGTTGGATGATCACGCTTCAGAAGCTTGGCAATTTTAAGAGTGCTGCATCCCTCTGCAAGATATCTCACTATTTTTGACTTTTCGGAGCCTGCCAAGTCCTTCTTTTGACCCATTTTGCCAAAGGAAAGGAAGTTGCCTAATAATTCTGCACACCTGATATAGGGTGTTGATGTCATTACACCACACCCCTTCTCATTACAGAGATGCACATCACCTAATATGCTTCATTAGTAGTAGGCTTTATAGCCTATACAGCTTGGAGTAAGACAACATGCATAAAGAGGATGATGGGGTCAAATTACTCATTTGCCTAATAATTCTGCACTCCCTGTATTTCTGGAGGACATAGCCAGAGGTACGTATGTCTGCTTTGTATCTTTAAAACAAACACTATGGGGCGGTATGACACTGTTTCTCTTTACACTTACCAGCCGACCACTTTACCTCCATGTGGATGGCTTTTCGGCTCTTACCAGCGGTTTGTCGCGTACGTTGACAGACTTGAGATGCTGAGAGGAGTTTACTGCAATGACGCAGTGTTCGAGTCCAGCAAAGAACAGTTCCAGAAAGCAGGTTAGACAAAAACAGAAGCCAAAAAATAAAACAAACATGTAAATAACAGGGTGAGGATGTGGTAAAATCTGAAAATGTGGTGTAAATCAGGCAGCAGCTAGGACTATTTTGTTTTTTGGACTGCTTTTGAAAACATCATTGGTTGGGTTTAGGGATCAGTGGTTGGTCGCTGGTCAATTGGTGCTTTTGGAAACACAATGGGTGGGTCTGTCGATTTGTCGGTCAGATAGTCAGTCAACAGCGGCCTCTGGTGGATTTACCTGAAAACAAAGACTGCAAAAAAAAGTAGCTCCTGGGACGTATTTGGTGCTCTCCAGAAATGTATACAGGGGAACATTTTCAGAATGTCGGGTTGTTTTAATGTTGGTTTCATATGGTCTTGAGACTGTTGACTGTTCATTTTACACAAAATATCATCAAGAAAACATGTAAAAGTGCATTTACTTGGATTATTTATTGTATTTTAATAACAATATTTATTATTATTATTTTAATAGATTTTATTATTAATAATATTGTTCATTTATTCATTTTCTTTTCAGCTTACTCCCTTTATCAATCTGGGGTCGCCACAGTGGAATGAACCACCAACTTATCCAGTTTTACACAGCGGATGCCCTTCCGGAGCACCCGGAGGAAACCCACGCAACCACAGGGCGAATATGCAAACTCCCACACAGAAATGCCAACTGACCCAGCCAGGACTCGATCTAGTGACCTTCTTTCTGTGAGAGCAATGTGTGACCCACTGCACCACTGTGAAGCCCTATTTATTATTATTATTATTATTATTATTATTATTATTATTATTATTATTATTATTATTATTATTATTATTATTATTATTTTCATTTTAGACATTTACATCTAAAGTTATATCACTAAAAATAATAAAAATTCAAACGATCTGATGTTGACCATGTTTTAAATTTCATATAACACATTCAATTTAAATACTTCACAGATTTTTTTGAGGGATTTGAAAAAAAAATAGGTGAAGTAAAGCTAATACAGTACCATATCCCAAAACAGTATCATTAGTACAATATTATTAGTAATATGCTTGCTTGTAGATTATTCTATAAATGTTTTTACTAGACATTAATGTGATGTTTTTAGTTTTTACATTACATTTTAAACATTGCAGTGCATTTTTATTTTTAAATCACTGCACATTATTATTATTATTATTATTATTATTATTATTTTAAATACTTATGTTTTAAGAATCTCTGGATGTGTCAGCAGACTTATTAACGCCTCACAAAAACACTTTAATATTTTAATAAGAAAATTAATAACAAGCCTATAATATTTAATCTGTTTGAAAAAAATTTAATTAAAAAAATCCAAGCTTCGCATCACGGTGGCGCAGTGGGTAGCATGATCACCTTACAGCAAGAAGCTCGCTGGTTCGAGCCTGAGTCAGTTGGCATTTCTGTGTGGGTTTGCATGTTGGCGTGGGTTTCCTCCGGGTGCTCCGGTTTCCCTGACAAGTTTAAAGACATGCTATAGGTGAACTGGGTGAGCTGAAATTGTATGTGTGAATGATTGTGTATGGATATATGTGCCTATCTATATGTTAGATAAGTTGGCGGTTCATTCCACTGTGGCGACCCCAGATTAATAAAGCAACTAAGCCGAAAATGAATGAATGAAAAGCCATTCATGTGATGTAATTAAATGCCTATAACAGGACACAAGTTTAAATGATCTGAGACCAGTTTATTAAAGGCTTTTTTATGTCCCAGCATGCGATCGAGCTGGAATTGTTTGATTTTTCATTCAAAGACCCAACAAGCACCAGCGCTGATATATATAAATATATATTTCACGCTCCAGCAGCACACCTACTCTCTATATATTTAATGGAAGCCTTTTTTCCATGTATGTTTAAATAAATAAACAGATCTGACCAAACAGAATGCGAGTGTGTCCGATCTTGTCGAGCCTCTGATTTTGCTAGCCCACTTGAGTCCAGACTGAAACGTGTGTTATATGAGCCGAGGCTTAACATTTCATGCTGGTCTGTCACACAACTGAAGGTTCCTGGAAGACCTGATTCACTGAGCGTCCGAGTCCCCGGAGGGATTATATCAGTCTGAAAGCATGGTGAACTCAAGCCTGAAAGCAGAGCGGATGTCGTCTCTCACCCCTGAAATAACCCACATCCACCTGAAGCACAAATAACATCCTCCGAGAGTTGGACGAGAGCAAACCAAGCCTGAAATACTCAGTCTGTCACTGCCGCTCACCACTGATGATGATGATGATGCTTCATGAAGAAAGAGAGAAAATCAGACATCCACTGATGGGAGTTTTCAAGTATGTATGCAGTTGATGCCTTTCCAGCTGCAACCCAGTACTGGGAAACACCCATACACTCTTACATTGACACACACTCATACACTACGGTCAATTTAGTTCATCCAGTTCAGCTATAGCATATGTGTTTGGACTGTGGGGGGAAACCGGAGCACGCGGAGGAAACCCACGTCAACACAGGGAGAACATGCAAACTCTGTACAGAACTGTTGGTCCAGCCGGGACTCGAACCAGCAACCTTCTTGCTGCGAGGCGACAGTGCTAACCACTGAGCCACTGTGCAGTTATTCACCTGCTCTGCTGTGAAGTTGATCATCTCTTCTTGAAGAAAGAGAGAAAATCAGACATCCACTGATGGGAGTTTTCATGTTTGTATGTATGTATGCAGCGGATGCCCTTCCAGCTGCAACCCAGTACTGGGAAACACACAGACACTCTTAAATTGAGACACACTTATACACTACGGTCAATTTAGTTCATCCAGTTCACCTATAGCGCATGTGTTTGGACTGTGGCGGAAAACCAGAGCACCTGGAGGAAACCCATGTCAACACAGGGAGAACATGCAAACTCCGTACAGAACTGTTGGTCCAGCCGGGACTCGAACCAGCAACCTTCTTGCTGTAAGGCGACAGTGCTAACCACTGAGCCACCGTGCTGTTATTCTCCTGCTCTGCTGTGATGTTGATCATTTCTTCTTCTGTTCACTGACCCTGAGTGCTGGTTTTCTAGAGATTTTCAATCAGATTTAGTTCGGGACTCTTTCCAGGCCATTTCATTACTTCAATGTTTTCCGCTTCACTGCAGTATCCATTTTACTTTGTTCAGGATCCGCGTGTTGCTGAAGGTATTTGGTGGTTCGTTTCTTTGTGACGACTCCTGATAAATCAGGTGAGAGAGTGAGATACTTAAGGTCAGTGTTTCTCAACCATGTTCCTGGAGGACCACCAACTCTGCATGTTTTGGCAGCCGCAACCCATCTCTGGGAAACATCCATACACACTCATTCACATTCATACACTACAGACAATTTAGCTCACCCAATTCACCTGCACCACATGTCTTTGGACTGTGGGGAAACCCACGCAACCACTGGGAGAACATGCAAACTCCACACAGAAATGCCAACTGACCTAGCCGAGGCTCGAACCAGCGACCTTCTTGCCGTGAGGCGAACGTGCTACTCACTACGCCACCGTGGCGCCCTCTGTTAAACATTACTCAGGAAATATTTTGTAGATGTCACAGGAGGGCTAATAATTTAGTCTTCGATTGCATATATAGACAAATGTTACTGACCTCTGACCTTTTGCCTGAAGCATAGCCATGGCAGCCTGCGGGTGTTTCCTGATGGGAAATCAGATCTGATCAGCTAATCTCAGAGGACAGATGCGCTGCTGTGTGGACACATAATCGCATCGGTTTCTCCGCAGACGGCAGCTATTAGTCTCCATTTGATCCTGTCATGTTGACATTCACACTGAAGTCGGCTGAGAAACTGTGTTTGCATGAAGCCGCATGAGGCCAGATGTCTGTCAAAGACGGTCAAGTCACTGAAACCGCTGCATCACGGGAGTTATTTCTTTATTTCAGCACACTAATAAGAGTAAGGGAGGTCGTATGTGCTGGAGATGCATTTGCATACCTCAGTTCTGCCCATTTACCCAGCGTCCTCTGTGCCAGGAGCTGCTGGCAGGGCCTGAAAGCGCTCATTTCTCCCCCACAACCATCTATCATTCCTCTCACACTCATCTGCTACCAAGCTTTTCCATTTGGAACAAATCTGTTGGCCCGAGATCCTGCCTTGGACCCATTCGGACCCAAAAGGCCTCTAAAATCATCCCATAACATCCAATGAAACGATGGAGGAAGAGCAGACCAGATTAGACCCGAATCATTTGGAGAAATCGCCGCTTGTGGTCGTAGAGGTCTCAAATACTTCATGGTGAGTTTATCCAGTTTACAGCTGTCTTAATTCTGCTGTTTTCTTTGGGATTTTTGTCCTGTGTACGCGACGTGTGGCGATTCAGTGCTGGTGAACATGATTGAGAAACAGCATATTTGACTAAATCATGAATTATTCATAGTCACCGTGGGTGTTCTGAACTGAACTTCAGCACGCAACTGAATAAAATTTTTTTTTAAAAACTTTTATAAAAAATCTTGACTTTGTGAATGTTCTCTCACACACACACACACACTCACTGGCCACTTTATTAGATACACCTATCCAATTGCTCGTTAACGCAAAATTCTAATCAGCCAATCACATGGCAGCAACTGCATTTAGGCATGTAGACATGGTCAAGGCGATCTGCTGCAGTTCAGACCGAGCATCAGAATGGGGAAGAAAGGTGATTTAAGTGACTTTGAACGTGGCATGGTTGTTGGTGTCAGACGGGCTGGTCTGAGTATTTCAGAAACTGCTGATCTACCGGGACTTTCACACACTTTTGTGTACTTTCGTACAGAGAATGGTCCGAAAAAGAGAAAATATTCACTGAGCGGCAGTTTTGTGGGCGCAAATGCCTTAAATAACCACTGGTTACGACCAAGATATGGAGAAGAGCATCTCTGACCGTACAAAACATCGAACCTTAAGGCAGATGGGCTACAGCAGCAGAAGACCACACCGGGTGTCACTCCTGTCAACTAAGAACAGGAAACTGAGGCTACAATTCACACAGGCTCTACTGGACAATAGAAGATCAGAAAAACGTTGCCTGGTCTGATGAGTCTCCATTTCTGCTGCAACATTTGTATGGTCGGGTCAGAATTTGGCATCAACAACGTGAAAGCATGGATCCATCCTGCCTTGTGTCAGTGGTTCAGGCTGGTGGTGGTGGTGTAATGTGTGGGGGATATTTTCTTGGCACACTTTGGGTCCATAAGTACCAATTGAGCATCATTAACACCACAGCCTACCTGAGTATTGTTGCTGACCATGTCCATCCCTTTATGACCACAGTGTCTCCCATCTTCTGATGGCTACTTCCAGCAGGATAACGCACCATGTCATAAAGTGTGAAGCATCTCAGACTGGTTTCTTGAACATGACAATGAGTTCACTGTACTCAAATGGCCTCCACAGTCACCAGAGCTCAACCCAATAGAGCACCTTTGGGATGTGGTGGAATGGGAAATTTACATCAAGGATGTGCAGCCGACAAATCTGCAGCAACTGCGTGATGCTATCATGTCAATATGGAGCAAAATCTCAGGAATATTTCTAGTACCTTGTTGAATCTACGCCACGAAGGATTAAGGCAGTTCTGAAGGCAAAAGGGGGTCCAACGCGGTACTAGTAAGATGTACCTAATATAGTGGCCGGTGAGTGTATATTATTTTTGCTACTACTTTAAGCTCAACACAATTCTTGATTTACTTATTTATTTTATTTTTTTGAGGCAACTTAATTGTTTCATGTTTGATCCACTTAAATTTATAAAAAACAATTAAGTTTTTAAATCGATTTGTGATTGATTTAAACGCAACATTTTGTACAGTGTAAGTTTGACTTGATTATTTACATGTATAACAGTGGATAAAACTACAGTTTTTTTATATAAAGGAGCACTGTATTAATAATTATTTAGGATTATGGAGTACAGATGCATATATTAATCCTTTATAATTAATATTTGTCTGGACCCTACACTAAAAAATCCTACGTTGTCACCATGACCCAACATTGGGTTAACTTTTTTCAATTAAATTTATGACACTTTTTAACAGTGCTTGGATTTGTCCATATTTGACCCAATGTTGGGTTACGACAACCCAGAATTTTTTTAAAGTGTAAAACACCAGCATGTCACATGATCATTGGTTTTCTGTAATATTGTATCTTAGATTCTAGGTCTGATTGTAAAAACAGCTCAGCCCACATCAGCTCAGGCCAGCCAGAAAATGATACAGAAACACATTTCTAGCAGAGCCGTATCAGAGAAACACACCTGCTGACGTTGCCACAGATAGATGGTGCTGTCTGTGGTGTAGCGATGCAGCCATCTGTTGGCAGAAACACTTCTGCGGATGTTTGTTATAGATCCGCTCCACAAATCCATTTACCGGAGTTTTAGCCAATATGTGTGGTAGCTGTGAGAACCAAACGAGTATAAATGACTCAAATGGTCTGCATCTTATCACTCAGTTTATTCTGTGTTGTTCAGATAGCAAGGCTTTTGGTGGATTCTGTCCTCCACACTGAAGCATTATCACACTGACAGCAGCTCAATGCATTTAGGCTGTTGACATGATCGAGATGATCTCCTGAAGTTGAACTTAGTTTTTGGTTTCAAATATTATTTTACTTACCCTACTGTCTGTCAGAAGATTTAACTTGTTTTAAAGGGCCACGAAACCCCTCTGTCTCAGCAGGGTGTTTTCAGACCTACAGTCTGGAAAAGCTCAGGAAAGTGGGTGTGTCCAGCTCTGTTTAGGTGGGAGTGTCGGGGGAGGGAAAGAGGGAAGGTTTTGCATAAAAATGGGAGTTTCCATTTGAGCACACGCTGATTTTCAAACAGGCAACACACAAACACAGACGCAGGGGAGAATGACAGTGGCTGTTTACATGGACATCAGTAAACTGATGTGGTAAACTTGGCAAATTATTAATTTGTCGACTTTAACTGCAGTTTGGCACTTTCACTTTTTACTCAGGAAGATTTCCTGCATGTCCCTCATGAAAAACGAGATATTAAATGTGAGTAACTGCTGGAGGAGTACAGATCTAATGGAGTGTTTGATACCGCACGGCGTATGTTAGGAAAAAAACGGTACCATTTCTCGGTAACTTAGACGCCCTCGGTAGGCAGCATCAGAAAGCTGTGTGTGTTTAGACTATCCTGTCACAAAACGCGGCGAAAATCCTACACGACAGTAACCGTTTGATTAGGGTGTTTATATGTTTACACTCGAGAGCAGCATTCTCTCACTGACCACATCTGTAGAGACAGGACAATCAACACCAACTGGGCCGCGGCTGTTTTTTGAAAAGGAGATGAGCGGCAAATCGGGATTTCATCATTTCCAGATGCGGAAAGCTCTTGGGTAAAAATGTTCCTTTTCAAACTCATTTCTGTTGTGTGTCGCGTGCACTGTAATCCACCGTGAGTCCAGCTGCGCTCTCATAGCGGGGAAATGAAAGCAAAACTTTCGTTGGAGCACGTTTATAAACACAACACTGGCGACCTGCGTCTGCAAACAATTCTTCTTCCACTTGTTTTGTCAACACAACGTGGCGTCTCTCTGCCGTCTGAACACTGCAATAGGTACAAATAATCTTGAAGCTATCATGCATATTAATGAAGTTGCGCCGCATACACAATAGATCGCGATGATTGGTTTGAACCAAGTCTGTCTCATGAATCAATGCCCCACGCTCAGAGACGTAACGAAGCACTCGCCAGTACAGACGTCCACTCTCCACGCTGGAACACACGCAAGGATCTCATCGGCGTGACGCAGCTTCAAAAAATTTTTCAAACCCGAAGAACGAATTTGCTCGAAATAACAAAAGATAAGCAAAAACAATCAATTTTCACTTTTTAGTGAGATATACGTGTCCTAATAGTGTTTATAGCAGCGCGGGACACATATATGACTGTCAACAGCTCAAACAATGTAATTTGGTGTTTCGTGACCCTTTAATAGACACCTATTATGAAAAAATCACTTTCGTAAGTGATCACTTTCAACACTGTGTGAATATAACCAGCTTCTAATGGTAAAAATGTTTTAATTTAATTTTTATAATCACACTTGATAAAAAAACAAAAAACACTTCTCCCGTTGTATGTGTCATCAGAGGGGAAAAGCCCCGCCCGTTTCTGATGATCTCTCCCTCCTTAGTATTAGACTTTAGGCCCCGTTTGCACTAATGTGTTTCGTTTTAAAACGCAAAAGTTTTGCTACAGTTACGCCATCCGTCCACACTACACCGGAGTTTTCGAGCTGCGAAAACGGAGCGTTTTGGAAACGCTGGAGAGGCCGTTTTCATTCTAAAACGCTGCTGCTCCGTCTCAGTGTGGATGGGGGAAAAGGAAGACGTCTGAAAACGGAGGCGTGGCTGCTGAGATTCGCTACTCGATTGGGGCTTTTGGGTCATTGCGTAACCTTGCCTTATTCGTCAAGCCCATATCACATGACTATAACGCCACAGGAAGACTGCAGACCAGCCTTCACTGTAAACAACAACATGGACACAGAAATGGGAGCGTTGTTTGCCCTATTTTCCGTTTTAAGCGCTATTGTGCAGTTAAACTTTACCTTTTTTACTACAACAGCTGCATATATTCGCAAGAGGCATGCTATTGTTCGAGCACTCGCTAATCGCTCGCACTTCAATCGGTCTAAGCCCTATTTAGAACGCCGGTTTTGGTTTACGGTTTTGGCTTTCTTTGCCATCGCGTTCATCGTTCAACCAGCGTTTGTTTACTAACAATAACCAAACGCCGAGCGAGACACATGCTTCCTGTTTATACTTGAACACGCATACCCAGAGTGCGCAAATGGTCACGTGATATACGTTTTTGGTGGAGTAGTGTAGACAGAGACATGTTCAGATACGCTGGGTGAAACGCTAGTGTGGACGCGGATCATTTTCATGCTAAAACGCTGTTTTAAAACTAAAATGCACTAGAGTAAATGGGGCCTCAGTCTTATGTTTGAATCATAGGCATTTGTAGCTCCGCCCTCATTTGAATTTAAAGTGACAGTCACCAAAACGGCACAATTTGAATCAAAGCCTCAGTGTCAAAGGGTTATAAAACATTATCTGTGTGGTAGTTTGAGCTGAAACTTCACATACACACTCTAGGAACATCGAAGATTTATTTTACATCTTGTAGATAAGGACATAACAGGTCTCATTTAAGATAAAACCTACTTAATATAGAGTTATTATTTCTGGAAACAATATAATATGTTTTACTTGTCTTGAAAATGTGTAAAAACTGACCCTAGCAACACTGGCTCCTTAGTAACTGTGCTTTCTTTAATGCCACAGCTTACCTGTTTATAACCAATATCCATCCCTTTATGACCATTTTGTTGAATCAATAACAATATACAAGACTGAATACATACAGTTATTGTTTACATCAGTGCCGTGCATCTTCTGCTTTACTTGCAGCATTTATTTTTCCAGCGTTTGTTATGAGCGTTTCATATTGCTGTGCTGCGCAGTGTGTTTTTCAGAGCACCTCTTCGGTGGTTTGGCTTTCATCTGTCTGCTGAATATTTAGCCAGAAGCGCTGCACAGTAATATCCTAGTGCTTTTTCTTTTCTGTTGTCGGTGAACTTCAGACCTCCCGTGATGAGCACTGCTCTTGTTCAGATGTAGGGCAGCGGTGGTCAAGTTGGATCCCGGAGGGCCGCTGTCCTGCAGAGTTGCACTCATCCCTTAAAAAAAACACACCAAAATAAGTTAACGGTGCTCTAAAGGTTACTAGCAGGCCACAGGCAGGTGAGTGTTTATCAAGCCCAGAGCAAAACTCAGCAGGACGGAGGGGATGGAGGATCAAACTGGACCACCCCTGATTTAGGGTCTGTTCACTCAGTCCAGGAGTTTATTCCTGTTTGGAAGTTTGAAGAATATCTAAGACCTAAACACCATCAGACTTGAATTATCGTACAAGTTTTAGGAAAGTGAGACTTCTCCCCTCTGTCTCTGACGGCCGCACTGACACACACACACACACACACACACACACACACACACACACACACACACACACACCACTTACCTCCATTCCTTCCTCCTCCGTCAGCTGTGATTTGATGAGTGCACGGGTCATATGACCGGCATTCTGTCAACCCTCCACAGTTTCATCTCTCCTCCAGTCACACATGAAGCATACACTTACACACACACACCCATTGTCCTTGTTTGTTTGTTCGTCTAGGAGGGTTCGGACTTCAGCGCGAGACCAGCCAAACGGTGGCTGTTTCTCAATTCCAAGAACGCAGAGAACGGACTCGTGTTCTTATGGAGACCGGTCTTGCCAGGTCACATCGGAAGAACGAACTCGGGAGACCGCGAGGACAGAAAACGCGTCCTGTGAGAAATGAGATGCTGCGTTCTTCCTGGTGGTCACATGACCCTTGCGCGTCTTTAACCGAAAATTATTTAAACATTACAGCATTTTTACAGCGATTTATTGTTTTTATTTATTGTTTCACAATATATGCTCTGCATAAAGACTTCAAAATTGTATGCTGCACATCACAAATAAAAGATTTTAATATGAATTTCAACAAACAAACACCCTTGATGTGTTTATGCTTTTATTAAGATGTTCATGGTAATGTTTACTGTCACCGTCTCATTTAGGGAAACTCCTGAGGTAAACAAGTATATCTCTGAACTTTAATGATAAATCTATACGAAATGCTGCGCTTCCCACCTCCAGTCGCAATGACTTCTGGGACTTCTAGAGCGAGTTCGGTGCTCAAGTCTGCATCGTCGCATCCTCGATATCAAGAACACATCCGGGAACTTTCACGCGTCCTCCGTTCTTGCGGTCTTGAGTATTGGAACTGAACTTCGGCAGTTGATGATGACGTTACACGAAAACACGAGGACGCAAGACCGCTTAAGAACGCATATTGAGAAACAGCCAGAGTGAAGGGATGGCGCGCGCTTATGACATCGGAAGCCGCGCCATGGTGGTTCGCGCGCTGAAAGTCCGACCGTACCATTTGTGTTGTCTGTGGGTACAACCAGCATTATAGTTTGTCCTGTGAAAGGAGAACTGTTAATGGTTGTATGTGTTTTATGTTATGTGTTTAGTTGTCTGTGTTAAACAGATGGGGAATGTTAAATGTTTAAAAAGAGGCCATTTAAGGCAAATATAAAAGTATATTTTATATACTTACCTGAATATAGCGAGTGCCAATCGATGGGCGGAGTCTGGCGTATAAAGAGAGACGCCAGACTCCAGATCGGGGTCAGTCTACCTGGTGAGCGAGCGTGCTGTGGCAGAGCCGTGAGCAATTCTCTTTGAGTAGGTGGATACGATATACAGTGGTTACGTAATTTTTTGATTGTTTTGTGTTGTATATATCCGTCTTTAGATTTTATTTATTGATTTGTTACTTTGCATTTTTGTATAAATATTTTTGTGGGATTTTTTTCTGTTTTTTTGGACACTGTATATATATATATATTTGCACTGGACTTTATCCTTCACATTCCTGTAAATAAATACCAACTTTTTTACACTTCTGGGTCCGGCCATTGTATTTGGATTTTTTTTTTTTTTTGAGGGTTTATTTGTGGTGTCAGGCCTCCCACGCCTCGTAGTGGGCCCCCTCAGGGTTCACAACATCGCAATGCAGAAAGTACATTTTCCCTGATCTTAAGGCTTCCATAAATGAGACCAAATAAAATAGTATAAATGTCAATACGCTTTAAAGGGCACCTATTATGCAAAAATCACTTTTATAAGGGGTTTGAACACAGTTGTTTGACAGCAGTGTGTGAATATAAGCAGCTTCTCATTGTACAAATGTATTATTTCTATTGTTTATAATCAGACTTGATAAAAACAGTCTGCAGAAACACTTCGATTGACATTCTCGATTTGTACGTGTCATCAGAGGCGGAAAGCCCCGCCCATTAGTGACGATCTCACAGCATAGGACGTTAGTATTGTTTTTGAATCTGCCACTATGCTGACACATCAGCATGTGTAGCTCCACCCTCTTTTGATAAGAGCACAATCTCATTTGAATTTAAAGCGACAGTCACCAAAATGGCACAATTAGGATCAAAGCCTAACATAGGGCAGTTTTAAAGAATTATAAAACATCATTTGTGCGTTTTTTGAGGGGAAACTTCACATACACACACAAGAAATGTATTTTACATCTTGTAAAAAGGGATATAATAGGTCTTCTTTAATGGTTTGTTGTTGCTGTTATCCATTTAAATTAACATCTGGCCAAACTGTATATTATAATAATGGAGAGACATTTAAATCTATAGTTTATCCAATACTGACAATTCAGTCATCGTTTATTCACACTTCGCTTGTTTCAAACTTTTATGAGTTTCTTTTTTATATATACTACCTGACGAAAGTCCTGGCGCCTATCCAAGTTTTAGTGACAACAAATAATAACTTGACTTTTTTATTTTATTGTTTTTATAATTTCATAAACATTTTTATACATTAAAACATGCTAAAAACCAAACATTAAACCTGTGGTAGTTTCCAGTTCATTCCTTTAAAAACTTTACAAACTTTGTCTGTTAAAATTTTGCGCAGCTCTCCCAAACTGTTTTCATTTTTATAATATACATACAACTTTTCCATTTATTTTTCCATTTTCATTCTGAAAATTTCCCATACATCCATCATCCATTTTTTATTCTTGCTACAATTCTCCTTACCCACGTTGCATTTTTCATCAGCATTATACATAGGCTAACAATTTCCTTATTTTCATGTTTCTTATTCCATCCCAACAACTAATAACTTGACTTTTAGTTGATCAGCTTTTATGAGATTACGCTTAATTTACCACAATAACATGTGATCATACCTTGATTTTTATTTATTTAATTAGGACAGTAAGGTCTGACTTTGCTTACACTAAAGTCTAAATGCTGCAGTGGAGAAAGAATGAATATTGTGCATGAATCCCATGAGCTTGGAGGACTGCATCCACACATCTCTGCAATGACTCAAATAACTTAATAATAAAGTCATCTGGAATGGCGAAGAAAACGTTCTTGCAGGACTCTCAGAGTTCATCAAGATCCTTTGGATTCATCTTCAACGCCTCCTCCTTCATCTTACCCCAGACATGCTCAATAATATTCATGTCTGGTGACTGGGCTGGCCAATCCCGGAGCATCTTGACCTTCTTTGCTTTCAGGAGCTGTGATGTGGAGGCTGAAGTATGAGGAGCGCTATCCTGCTGAAGAATACACCCTCTTCTGTGATTTGTAATGTAATGGGCAGCACAAATGTCTTGATACCTCAGGCTGTTGATGTTGTCATCCACTCTGCAGATCTCTCGCACGCTCCCATACTGAATGTAATCCCAAACCATGATGTCTCCTTCACCAAACTTGACTGATTTCTGTGAGAATCTTGGTCCATGCTGGTTCCAGTAGGTCTTCTGCAGCATTAGTGATGATTGGGATGCAGTTCAACACTTTTCCAAACAATCAACTAGAAGTCAAGTTATTATTTGTTGCTCTTACAACTGAGACAGACGACAAGACTTTTGTCAGGCAGTGTATTTGTTTTCCCTACTCCAGAAGTCAATGACTGTGAAACTGAAAAAGTATTTTTTCCTTGTCTAGAAAACGCTTCTTGATTTAGACATTTTTAGATATTTGGACTAAAAACCAGACAACAACTCTAAGTAAGAACAGCTTTTTTATTACTATTATTTTCTCCCAGGCACTGGAGATATTTGGCGGGGAACCCTGGAGAACTGCTCAAACTGTTAAGCCCTCTGGCATCAAATCTACTTCATGTTTTGTTTTATTTATTTACTTGAACATGTACAGCCACACTTTTAACTCCGGGTGTTCAGGCGATTCAGCAAAGGTTGCCTCTAGAGTCCGGTTGTGGCACCGCATGTATTTTAGGAATGCCTCCAATCGCTTTCTGGCATCCTGGATCCTCTCTACAGGGGTATTTATAGAAGTGCTGAAGAGGCTAGATGGTGCACAGTCAGAGCTTCGAGGAAAAACACTTCTTCATCCCAGAATAGATGATAACAGCAGAGATGTCTATTTGTGGCTGGACAAAATATATCTGCTCCATAGGAATATATGGAAATCACAAATTTAATATATAAGTTCAATTTAGATTCATTTGTCATATATGTGCATGTAGAGTTGATATTACTAGCTCTCCTGAATTATTAGCCTCATTGTAATTTTTTTTCCCCCAATTTGTGTTTAATGGAGAGATTTTTTTCCACACATTTCTAAACATACTATTTTAATAACTCATTTCTGAATTCTAATAACTGATTTCTGTTATCTTTGCCTTGATGACAGCGCATAATATTTGACTAGATATTCTTCTAGATAGGCGGATCATTCCGCTGTGGCGACCCCGGATTAATAAAGGGACTAAGCCGACAAGAAAATGAATGAATGAATTCTTAGATACTAGTAATCAGCTTAAAGTGACATTTAAAGGCTTAACTAGGTAATTAGGGTAATGTTAGGGTGATTATGTAAGTCATCGTATAACAGTGGTTTGTCCTGTAGACAACTTTAGTAGAGTAAACATATGACAATTTGACTTATTATATCATTATAATTGATGCTGAATGTACAATTCAGGAGATGGAGAGAGTTAAAAAGTCATTCCCAAACTGTTAAACATTAAACTACGGAAGTCCTAAGAGGCCATGCATTAAAATATTTTTTCTCTCTTCCCAGCTAACAGGGAACGTTCCCAGAACATTCACTAACGTTCTTTAAAAGTTGTGAAAATGTTAGCACAGAACGTTATCAATGGAACGTTTTTAGAATGTTCTCATAACGTTGTTAATGTTCTTGTAACGTTGTTAGAACAAACATTCTTAGAACAAAGAATTCTTAAAAAACATTCTTAGAACAAAGTTTTTGAACGTCTTCAGGATGTTATTTGTACTTGATGAACGTTCTCATAATGTTGATGAAAAACGTTCTTATAACAAAGTTTTTGGAACGTCAGGATGTTATTTGTACTTGATGAACGTCCTCATCGTAGGTTTTATGAACGTTGTAAGAATGTTATGCTTACCATAAAAACCTTCTAGTAACATTAAGCAAACTGGACATTTCAACATTCTCGGAATGTTACATATTACGTTATGAGAACGTTCTCATAACCTAAATTTGTTAGCTGGTTTGTTATGTCGTGATCATGACTTAATTATCTTGTGATCTCGACATAACAACTTGTTTTCTCGTGATAACGACATAACAAAATGTTGTTTTCTTGTGATCTCAACTTATTTTTTGTTTTTATTTATTTATGTATTTATTATTGTTGTTGTTATTATCATTATTATTATTAATAATAATAAAAGTATCTGGCCAATGTCTGGAGAGAATAGCTTAGCTGCAGACGCGCATTCGTGTAACATGTTAAAGGCGTTCAGAACAGCCATAACATTATGAGCGCAAACGCCCGTGATTAATGTACATTCATGATTATATTCATGTATATGATTATATACCATTTTAAAGCAACTCTATATGGCGCAATTTTAAGGTAATAGTAAATAACTTGCGGAAAGGATTAAAGCAAAAGCAGGATCTTCATCATTCTTCATCATTTAACTCATACATGCAGCAACTTATTTTGCACCATATAGAGCTGCTTTAAAATGGTAACAGTTGAGTCATTGTAAGCTGGTTATTGTCACAGGCCACAGATTTCCGCAGATTTTTAGCCCATCACTGAGTCTGTTTTTACTTGTGTAAAGGTGTGTACATTTATACTTATTCAGTTTTCAAATTAATTTCACTAATTATATTGTGATATAATAACTGTAATATTAAAATGTTCAGATGATTTATTTGCGATACAGTTTGTAAAGGAATGTTTTCTGTCTTTCAGTAGATACATTATTCGAAAGACTTGCTTTGTTTACCAAATAAGTGGATCTAATTGGATCTGCATTGTAAACATTAAATAAAAGTTAAAAAGGTGTTACTTTTATTTCATAAATTAAGTTATTAGTTATGATATTCCTAAAATCATAAATCCGCAGATTTTTTACATAATTCTCAGCAGAAATAGCAAAAAATGTTTGCAAACACTATGTATCCTGTGCGTATGAGTATCACGTAGACCTTTTTTTTTATTATTAACAAGAACCAGCATGTACAGTTTTCTTTTACAACAAAGTTACTTTACATTTCTTAACAAAAAATAAAATAAATGAGAAAAAGAGAAGAAAAAAAATGAGAAGAGAAAGGAGAGGGTACATAATTATCAAATTACATACAAATATATTACGCACATTTTTCCAATCTTAGATATTAACAGGAGTTATCAAATGCGCTTTAATGCATGTATACAAACAATTCTATGCAAAAATGTTAAAAGAGGAGCATATATTAGTTGTTTTAGTTGCTTTTTCTATTTTTAGACTTTGAGATCACTTTTATATATGTTTGAATTACTTTTTCTAGCACCATGAAGAGAGGTTTACTTTTGGCAAACTTGGATTTATGTATGTGAAATTTACATAATAATAAAATAAATTTTATAATAAAACCAGCATCTTTTAAAGAGCGATCCTTCACATATTAACCCAAAATCACATGTTTATAAGATAGGGGAAATGATTTTAAGATATTATGAGTAATAAAAGCTTCAACATTAATCCAAAAAAGTCGGGTATGTTGGCAAGACCAAAATAAATGTGAAATAGTTTCACTAAAGCTTTCACAAAACCCGCATTTTAACTCGATATTGATTTTACATTTATGTAGAAATATTTTTGTGGGATAAACTCTATGAAGTACTTTAAAAGATATTTCTTTAGCCTTATTTGTAATAAAAACTTTTGAGGTAATGACCATACTTGAGTCCAGTTTATATTATTAAAGATATTTTTCCAGTAAAAAACAACATATGATATAGACATATTTTCTTTTAAGATTAAAGATCTAATTTTGTGATTATTAGGCTTAAATCCAAAGAAACTGATAGTACCGATTGAAGTCTGTTCAGGTTTAGGAGGACAAACAGAAGGCGCTGATGTACATACACTGCTTTTGCATAGCATATGTATACCAGCAGGTATTGCCCTCGTTAGTATCGTAAATTCCTGTAATGTAATAGGAGTTTTATATCTTGCGATAAATTCTGTAAATGTAAATAATGTTCCTTCATTATCGAATAATTGATTAACTAATATTATTCCATTGTTAAACCAATTGTGTAAGAATAGCGTATCACGTAGACCTATACTCAGTTCTAAAATGACAATATCACTTATCACAAACATTTCTCTCCCAATATATCGCTTAACACTAATTATTTATTCCGATTAGAAGTATGTTTGGCCGGCACAGCACATGCCTCCACACTACCACCATCTAACCCTCAGAGCTGGACATATACAGCATATGGCCAGTGATAGATTCTCATTAAGATGTGCAGCGGCTGCAGAGTGAGCTTCGGTATGTCTGAGTCAGCAGGTAAAGCCTGAGAAAGGGAAACACTCGTCTCCAGCTCCTCTACTAAATGACCCCCATGATCGGAGCCATCCTTAACCAGACTCGCATCTCTGGAGAACAGAGCCAGGCGGGAGCTTTCTCAACAAGAAACACTCGAAATGAACTCCGCGTTCTCCCTCGAGAGCTGACCAAGCGGGTTTCACTGCAAACACACAGCAGACGGTTTGTGCGGGTCGTCCCCTGTAATCAAACCGGGACACGGAGATGCACAGCAGCTTGCTGAGTTTTTCACTTCACAAACAACATACCCTGTGTCACGTATCTCGCAAAAATGTAGACAGCGCCCTCTAGTGGATTTCTCACCTGAAGCGTGCAATGAAACTCACCTAGAGCCCATTCATTTTCTTGTCAGCTTAGTTCCTTTATTTATCCGGGATCGCCACAGCGGAATGAACCGCCAACTTATCCAGCATGTGTTTTACGCAGCTAATGCCCGTCCAGCTGGGAAACACCCATAAACACTCATTCACACTCATACACTACGGCTAATTAAGCTTATCCAATTCACTTATACCGCATGTCTTTGGACTTGTGGAGGAAACCGGAGCACCCGGAGGAAACCCCACGCCAACATTAGGAGAATATGCAAACTCCACACAGAAATGCCAATTGACCAAGCCGAAGCTCGAACCAGCGACATTTAAAGCTATTTATTTCATGTTTCGCAAAATTAGACTGAGGGACATATTTCCAAGACCCCCTTTTGCCTTTAGAACTGCCAAACCATTCAACAAGATACTGGAAATTTGGTCTTCTGCTGCTGTAGCCCATCTGCTTCAAGGTTGGACGTGTCGTGCGTTCAGAGATGCTCTTCTGCAGACCATGCTGGGAACTGTTCATTCTCAAGGAAATTAGATACAGCCGTTGTTTCTCTAAATAATTTAACCAGTGTCAGGTACGCAAGTTACTATATGTCGTGCACAAGCGATACTCATGACTAAACCCACATGGAATCTGCGCGTGCAACAATCCACAGATTTCCGCAGATTTTTAGCCCATCATTGAGACTATGTATTTACTTTTGTTGAGGCGTGTAAATCTATATTTATTCAGTTTTTAAATTCATTTCACTAATTTTAGTTGAACTCTTTTATTGACAATTCTCAATCAGAGAGGTATTACAAGTGAGGGAAAGAAAAATACGTTATTTTCACAATGTTGAGGAAAGAAATACTGGGTGGTAATACATTCCTTACTCTCTGAACCATATTGAGATGAAAATAAAGTAAACAACAACAACAACATCAAAAGGAAACCAAACAATAACAAAAAAACATACATGGGGGCTGCACGGTGGCGCCTCACAGCAAGAAGTTTGCTTGTTCGAGCCTCGGCTGAGCGACCTTTAAAGCTGTTTATTTTATGTTTTGCAAAATTGTAGGACGTATTTCCAGTGAGTCTGGGCTTGTTTGCACACGTGCTTCACGCACCAGTAAGACACCTTATCTTTCAACATACAAGCTATCTTACACTCACCGACCACTTTATTAGGTACACCTCACTAGTATCGGGTTGGACCCCCTTTTGCCTTTAGAACTGCCAAACCGTTCAACAAGATACTGGAAATGTGGTCTTCTGCTGCTGTAGCACATCTGCCTCAAGGTTGGACGTGTCGTGCGTTCAGAGATGCTCTTCTGCAGAACTCGGTCATAACAAGTGGTTATTTGGCGCACAGAACTGCCGCTCACTGGATATTTTCTCTTTTTCAGACCATTCTCTGTAAACCCTAGAGATGGTTGTGCGTGAAAATCCCAGCAAATCAGCAGTTTCTGAAATACTCAGACCATCCCGTCTGGCATTAAAAACCATGCCACGTTCTAAGTCACTTAAATCTCCTTTCTTCCTCATTCTGATGCTCGGTTTGAACTACAGAAGATCCTCCTGACAGTGTTTACAAGCCTAAATGTTTTGAGTTGCTGCCATGTGATTGGCTGATCAGAAGTTTGCATTAACAAGCAGTTGAACACCTAATAAAGTGGCCGGCAAGTGTGTGTAAATGTGCAGTAAATAACTAGAAGGGTAACGATATGCAGTAACGGTACTGTTTGCACGACAAGCCAGTGTGTTTATGATTGCAATATTAAAGTAATATGAGTACACCAAACACCAGTTTGCAGAATCAAGCAGCAACAGCGAGTCTGTTTTTAGTACAGATAAAGTGACTGATGTAGGCTGTAGAAGCTTTTTTTGTGGCAATTATGTAAATTTTGTACGCTGGCATCCTTGCAGTTTTGGCTTTGGTTGTCTGAAGTCAGTTTACATTTTTTACCCACATAATTGTGTTTATATTTTGCTATTATGCGTTTATCTCTAGAAGCAGAATTGTGCAAAAAGAAATGCATTGTGAGATTTAAAGTCGCATTTTGTAAAGCCTCTATATGCTGTGGTTGTGTGGTCTGGAAAAATAATGTTTTTTTTAGCAAATACTTATACTATTTATTCATTCATTCATTTTCTTTTTGGCTTAGTAATCAGGGGTCGCCACAGCGGAATGAACCGCCAACTTATCCAGCATATGTTTTACGTAGCGGATGCCCTTCAAACTGCAACCCATCACAAGGAAACATCCACACACACTCATTCACACACATACACTACGGACAATTTAGCCTATCCAATTAATTAATTAATTAACTTATTAGTTGGTGGTTAACTGCTTCACACCAGTAAGAACTATACAAACAAGCTTGTTGACAACACAAAAAAGTGCAACTGTCTAACAAACATCTAGCTTTTTATAGACATTATTCATTTAATATTCTTTTAATATTAGCCTCACTTAATGAGTATGGTGGGCACAATGTTTACAGCGCAAGACTATTCTTGGTTTAATTTTGGAGATGATCTTTGGAGAATTATGGATATGCATAAAATATGGCCATTCTAATAGTTTGATAACATATATGATATTTTTGGAAACAAAAGTCACATTTAGAATATATAGAACTGATATAAACATTCAAAGGTTGCAGTTTGCCACTTTTACTAAATTTATATATATATATATATACAAGAACAACAGGTATTACATTTCACATAGTTGAACATAGTGAAAGAGAATTTTTTTTATTTTATTTTATATAATATATTAATAAATAAAATATATATAAGTCAGAATTATTAGCCCACCTGAATTATTAGCCCACCTGTTTATTTTTTTCCCCAGTTTCTTTTTAACACAGAGAAGATTTTTTCAACACGTTTCTAAGCATAATAGTTGTAATAACTCATTTCTAATAACTGATTTATTTTATCTTTGCCGTGATGAGAGACATTTAAGGCTTAGGTTAACTAGGCAGGTTAGGGTAATTAGGCAATTTATTGTATAATGATGGTTTGTTCTGTAGACTATTGGGGAAAAAAAAATTAGCTTAAAGGGGCTAATAATTTTAACCTTAAAACTGTCTTTAAAAATGTAAAAACTGCTTTTATTCTAGCTGAAATAAAACAAATAAGACTTTCTCCAGAAGAAAAAATATTATCAGAAATACTGTGAAAAATTCTTTGCTCTGTTAAACATCATTTGGAAAATATTTTTTAAAAGAAAAGAAAAAAAAAGCAATTCAAAGGGGGGCTAATAATTTTGACTTATATAATCATATATGTATAGATATATTTGCATATGGCAAGGTCATGAGTTTGATTCCCAGAAAAGACACACACTGATTAAAATGTATTCACAGCATAAAAACATCTGCTAATTGAAAAAATGTAAAAGTATATAAAAAAATCGAACTGTTGAGAATCTTTCTCATATTCAGCTGCGTGTGCTAAAACCGTCACACGGGGTCATTTTCTAAAACAGTGTGTTTGATATTAATTAATATCACCTGCTCCGCTGAACACTTTGGCTAACGATGATGAAGCGCTACGAATAACCAATCAAGATCTATTGTTTTTACACAAACACCAATAGAGATCAGCAGACAGATGCATGCATGACCACACCATATGGAGTGCGAGAGAATGAGTGTGTGTTTATGTGCGCGCGCACACCATCTGCAGGAGTTTATCCAGTGTGAACGACTCCTTCAAGAACTGCTTCAAACAATCATTTCTGTAACTAATCCTGCAAAATAGAGAACCGTCTCACTGACTATAGAGCAGTTTCCTTCTTAGGCACCCTAATAGATGAGTGACGGGCACACATGCAGCGGGACACATCGCTCAGGACACCATGAAAGGAAGAATCACAAAGTTTCAACAGAAGAGCTGATTTCAATTTTTTATAGCGATTTTTGTGTTTTTGTGATCCAAAAATGTGCTTTTTATAACGTGATTTAAGAAGGAAGACAAAAATAAAATATGCTCTGTGCTCTTAAGTTAATAAACGCATTGCTAAAAAGAAAGACAATTAAACTGTAAACATTATTTTGACCTACTACTCAGTAGGCAAGGCAAGTTTATTTATATAAGTTTATTCATTTCATACACAGTGGCAATTCAAAGTGCTTTACATAAACAGAAATAAAATCAACCTAGGCTCATTGTGAGAACGTAGTCCCGAGTACGTTTCTGGAGGCCACGGAATACATCCTGTCAGGTACGTCTTTCTGCACTTTTTGCTTTGGCAAGTCCACGAGAGGCCGCTGCGGACGCTTTTTTTTAGATATCAAATGTCTCTCGCGAGTGCCGTTCACGCCTGCCGTTCGCTTGTAAACCCACCAGAGGCCGCTGTCGGCCGACCGTTTTTGGCTGACTGAACGACTGACTGACCATCCAATCGGACTGACCCACCCTCCCCCTTCCCTAAACCCAATCAAAATCTTATCGATTGACCCATCCACCCACTTCCCTAAACCCAACCAACAGCTTTCAAAAAAGCAATCAAGAATAAAACAAAAGCCCTCGTCTCATTTTTTACCACATTTTCAGACTTCACCGCGTTCTCACCCTGTTGTTTACTGGCTTACTTCATTATATGGATTCTGTGTTTGTCTTACCTGCTTTCTGGAACCGCTCCCCACTGGACTCGAACCCCGGCGTCGTGGTGGTGGTGGTCAACTCCTCTCTGCGTCTCAAGTCCGCCGACGAACACGGCGAGCTAACGGGACAAACTGGTTGCAGCGGGGAAGAAACGGCGTCACGCCGCCCCGTAGCGTTCGTTTTAAAAAAAATGAAACGCAGCCATACGTACCTCTGACCACGTAATGTGTGGTCTCCAGAAACGTACTCGGGACTACGTTTTCACAATGAGCCTGTGTTAAATAAAATTGAAGTATAAGAAAATATAAACAAATAATAAAAAAACTGATAAAAACAGATTAAAATGTGTTAAAACAAGTTATAAAAGAATGAAAAAGAAAAAGAAAGACACAGTAGTGCTTTCTGTCGGACATAGCACAGTGCTCATTCAGTAAAGGCACAGCTAAACAGATGTGTTTTCAGTCTTGATTTGAATGTGCCTAATGTTGGAGCACATCTGATCATTTCTGGAAGCTGATTCCAGCTATCATTACTGTCATTACATGGTAACACTTCACTTGAAGGAGTGTTCATAAGACTGACACATGCCATGAATGCAAGTGAGATTTTATGCATGCTTATGACAACTTGTTAGTACGTGTCCATTGCTCAGTTATGACATTTTAAATGCAAAGATGACATTGACATTAACTAATACATCACAAGGGGTCTTTATCTTTGTCATGACAGCTTGGCATTACCAAGACAACAAAACTTTAATCTATCGTAAAGATGATTGTCATGACACATTATAATTGTTCATTCATTTTCCTTCAGCTTAGTCCCTTTATTCAACTGGGGTTGCCACAGTGGAATGAACCGCCAACTTATCCAGCATATGTTTTCCACAGCTGATGCCCTTCCAGCTGCAGCTCAGTACTGGAAAACACCCATACACTCTTACATGCACACACATACACTACGGCCTATTTAGCTTGTTCAATTCCCCTATAGCGCACGTGTTAGTGCATAGGGGAAACCGGAGCACCTGGAGGAAAACCACACCAACACAGGGAGAACATGTAAACAGAAATGGCAACTGACCCAGCTGGGACTCGACCCAGCAACCTTCTTGCTGTGAGGCGACAGTGCTAACCACTGAGCCACCGTGTCGCCCCATATTATAATTTTGTCAAAAACATTTTTTAGATTACTGTTTCAGTGGGAAAAAAACTGCATTTGTCAATTAAATATCTCATTAAAAACGTCATAATTACTACATTGTAATGACAAATTCCAATTTAATGACCACTGTAAATGAAGTCAGAAAATATGAATGACCCTGTTAATATACAACATATTTATAATGGCCTCATGACGATCATGTTTATTACAGATTTATGACAAGTGTGGTTGCCTTGGCAATGTCAAGTTGTCATAACAAACAATCATATTTGTGGAGGTGTGATGAGACGTTTACACCACGAGACGAGATAAGACACGAGATTGGGCTCATGAGATCAAGACGAGATTTTTTGAAATCCTCAATGATGAAATATATGAAAATAAAAGTCTTTTATTCAATAGAAGAAAATGAAAAAATATTTAGGTGCTTTTTAAATCAACTTAAAATAAATGTTATTTTACGTGAAGTTTATTTATAAACTAATTTCGAGAGGAGTGCGTGTTTATGATTGACATGGCTGGCTCAGAGTCAAACTAATACACGATCCACCAATCAGATGATTCCCAACTTAGTATAAATAACCAAATCCTATTACCTTAGTCATCTTCATCTTGAAAAATCCCTCCTTCCACCCCCCTCTCCTCCTTTTTCCTCTATAGGGCGGCACGGCGGCCCAGTGGCTGGCACTGTTGCCTCACAGCAAGAAAGCCTCTGGTTTGGGCCTCTACCCAGCCAGTTAACATTTCTGTGCGGAGTTCATGTTCTCCCCGTGCTCGCGTGGGTTTTCCCTGGGTCCTCCGGTTTCCACCCACAGTCCAAAACACGAGACATAAGTAAACTGACCAAAACAAATCAGCACCATAGTCAAATTCCACCTGTCACACCTGCTGCAGTGCCCTCTGGTGGTCTTCTAGGGCACCAGCTTTAGTTTGTGTTTTTGTGTTTTTGTTTCGTAGATGTGATCACTTCTTGTTTCCAGCTGTGTCTCATTGTCTAATTTGTTTCGTCTTTCATAAGCCCTGTTATGTTGTGTTTAGTTTGCCTTTGGATTTGCAATGTTATGTTAGTTCTGTCCTGCTTTATTTGTGGTCTGGTTCATCACGTCTGGTTTGTTTGTTCACTTTGATAAGTATCATCACTATATTTTTGGATTCCTGTTTTTGTATTTTTTGCTTGATTCACTCTTGTGCTTAATTTTTTGCACTTCACGTTTTTGTCAGTTTTGGTACTTTGCCTATCTCCTTGTCATTTTGTCTTCATTGTTTTACATTAAATGTGTTTTACTGCAAAAAAAAAATAAAATAAATTGCTGCTGGATCTTGGAGTGGCCTTTGGATTATGTTACGATTGGTTATCACAAAAAAAGGGAAAGATCCAAGTGCAGCAAAACACATTTAGTGTAAAACAATGAAGACAAAATGACAAGTGGATAGGCAAAAAAATACAAAAACAGGAGTCCAAAAATATAGTGATGATACTTATCAGAGTGAACAAACAAACCAGACGCGATGAACCGGACCACAAATAAAGCAGGACAGAACTAACATAACTCGAGCTACCTGAGCTTAAACTCCCCTCTCGCCCTACAAGCAGGAGGGAGCCCCTGGCTCGAGGATCTTATGAACTCAGGGCTCTCTCCCGGGACAAACTAGCTTTATTATCAATCATCAGCTAAGTGTGAACTATTGAAATCTATCAATAGTAATTTTCCTTGAATAGGGACTTATGTGTGTGAATGAGAGTGTATGGATGTTTCCCAGTACTGGGTTGCAGCTGGAAGGGCATCCCCTGTGTAGAACACATGCTGGATAAGTTGGTGGTTCAATCCGCTGTGGCAACCCCTGATGAATAAGGGAACTAAGTCGAGGGAAGCTTCAATATTGCACCTGAAATGCTGCCGATAGACATGTTTGCAGCACATCTGAGCTGTAGGTAGTGGTTGGTTTGTGTACTTTCACAGCCATGTGTGTTACCCTATACATCCCTATGGGAATGCTGTTGTTACCACATTGATCTTAATCACAGTTTATTGATTCACTTCTGCTTTATTTTCATTAGACGAAAGAATTTCCAGCTCCATCTCTGTCACCCTCTGTGTCTTTACACTTCTTATAAACACACACACACACATACACAGTGACACACACACAACACTAAACTCTCTCTGACCATGTAAGCAGCGTGGCTGAGCCTGACTAATTTAATTAGCCACAGTCTGTAATTATTCACTTTAAAGAGAAATGAGGGTTATGATCTTGTCCATTACAGACATGACAAGAGATTTAAGGAGCTGAGAGAATACCGTGTGTGTGTGTAACATTGTCTTTGCTGTAATCTGTTATTGTGGCACCGCATGCGCTCACAGTGAATTTAATTGCGTGTGCAGGCCTCATTACAGCCTCGTTATGGGGAAATTCTCTCTGAATGCTTCATTTGCATTTGTATGGTTTTGGTGTTGAGTCAGCGTTTCGGCGCCAAACTGCAGTGGCAGCAAACAGGGCCGCACAGGGATGGCAACACAACAATCTGCCCTTTAAACTGCCTGCAATTTATGCACGGGGACAATACGGCTTTATCTGGAGCTGGGGAACGGCTCCATTTAACCAGCGGAAAAAACGCTCTCCTATAGGGTTAAAGAGAGCGAAGAGAGGATAGAAAGAAATTGAAATGTATTTCTGCCCAACTCAAATATGGATCTGAACTGAACGTCTTGAAATGAATTTTCCAAGAGAGTTTTTGGAATACAATAAGCATATTTGTGAGATGATTTTTTATTTGATTTGATTTAAATTTTATTTTATTTTATTTTATTTTATTTTATTTTATTTTATTTTATTTTATTTTATTTTATTTTATTTTATTTTATTTTATTTTATTTATTTTCGAACAAAAAAAATCATACATAAAATATCTTTTACAAAAAATACATTTCAACATGGTCGAAAATGGAGCAGGATGAAGCATATATTAAGTATATTATTTTCCCCCCCCATTACCACACACCTTATTCGTCGATTACTTAAACTTAATTATTTTTTTACTTATCTCTTCTTTTTACATTGGACATATTTAATATTTTTGGCATCTTCAACACACTACAAGTTTGATTCCATTTATACATTTGCATTTTATAACATAGACTCAAAAAAACAACAACAAAAAAAATCAAAAAAATCTAAACATAGTACTGCAAATAGCCATTAGTTAATTATTATATGTATTATTAATTCATCAAGTAATTTGAGTATATAAAGTACATTCCTATTATTATGCCCCCTAAAGTCCATCTTGTTTACATGGAGTCAGGTTCAGGGATGTGCAAAGAAATTAATTAAATAACTGCTGGATTCATTTTTGTGTTGTTAATTATTCAAATTACGTTCATTTTATTAAGCAACCCTGGCTCATTAATAATACCCAGCCTATTTTTTTTTTGTGGAACCGGAAATATGTTGCTCTGTGTATATTTTGTTGCATGTTTCTGGTGAAAAATCCACTAGAGGGCACTGTCTACATTTGTGCAAATCTGAAATACATTACTTAGGTTAAAGGTGCAGTAGGAGATCTGCCAAAATGCTAACTGTTAGCATAATAGCTTTGAAAACACAGTCCCTTCCTTGCCGTCAAAAGCAATGCCCCCTGAAATCACGAACACACACTGTAAAGATGACAGTAGAAAACCCACTAGATCATGTCATTCACCGATTAGAAAACTTTACAGTACTTTAGAATACTACAATTCTGAACGAAGAACTGTATTATATCTAGCACGTTTTCAGTTGTTTAGCGAGCAAAACTCATCATAATGAGCAATATTTAATGCATGCAAGAATCGCTGGTCTCACTCTCTCACATGCTTTGTCCTAAAGTGACTATGCTTAGTGCTTGGTTGGCTTAGCCATACTTACATGCTATTTCATATCGAATATTCAAAGTAGCATGGTAAACAATATAGGGAGCATGTCACAGGTTGTCGGTTTTTCAAAAATGAACCAATGTGAATATAAACTTCACCTCAGTAAAGCAGGATAGGCGGATTAGCGCTATTTACAGTACTTCTGTTTTTTTTTTGTTAATTTAAATACAAAATCGACGTAATCGATGCTGTACATTATGAAACTGAAAATAGTCACATTAATCTATCGCCGGGAGATTTCAGTAGCTGAACAACACTACTGTGCATATAACCCATTCAAAACAACACAATTTACATCAGCTCTGTGTGACTAAATAGTTTTAAAACATGACATTACCTGTCTCAAAGAAACACTTCAGCCATGGTGTCGTCCTTCCTCCAGCGTGCAGAACTAACTCCAGTATTGATTCAGGATTTTAAAAAGATTTTGATTAAGCATTTGTTTTTACTGCTGTTACTCTATTGTGTTCACGTGCAAACGACGGATCTGTGTGCGTGAACGGCTGTGCAGATGTACAAATCTACATTTGCTGACAGACAGTTTGGACTACTTATGAAAATTATAGCAATCATCGGCCTGACAATTTTTTTTTGTCTTATTTTAGTTATGTTTTAGTCATGTTTTAGTCTTATATCCTTACCCACACAGCAAAAATTCCAATGTTAAATATACAATGTGTTTGTTTTTTTTTTTTGGTGTTGTTCAGTGTTAAAACCAGAGTACATTTTATTCCATGAGTGTGAATGAGCGTATATTTAAGAGGGTTTTTTTTTGTGTTAAACTTTTAACTCAATATACAGTGTATTTCCCACTAGTGATGGGAAGTCCAGTTTTATTTTTACTCAAACCAGTTCAAAAAGTGATCAAACCAGTATGTTTTACTTAACTTGAAACATGTCTTGTTGCGTTTTAAAATGCAAAGAGTTGAATGTATTTTTCACACACATAATATAGGAAAAAAAGGTAATATATTAACACTTTGAAGGGTAACACACACTCCAGTCCGAGGTAAGAATAAGCTCTTACTGTGTTAAAATAAACTCTGTGAGTAATGTACAAATTTCACACTTTAAAAAGTGCTATTTTAGCTCCAAAATGAAGGGAGTCAAATGTACACCCAAGGAGAGTTAAGTTAAACTCAAACTGAGTTAAATGTACACAGATTTTTTTTGCTGTGCGGAATATAAAAACACATGTAAACACGTTTAGATCATTTACTTTAACCAGTACTATTGGACTGTGAAGAGACTTTCATCCAGCACATAAAACATGTTTCTGAAGACGATCACCTACTGCACCTTTAAGACATTACATTGACGTGGGAAGCATGATTAACTATTGACATTAAGTTGTTTTGTGCTGTTTATTTGGTCTTGTGCTGAGATCTTCATGGAAATAATGCTTTTTTTTATTAATAATATATCCCTGGAAATATCATTAGTGTAAAAAGGAGCAAAAAATGTTCAAAAATATTGTCTCGTTTTAAGAAATAATGTGCCAAAATGAAGCGAGTTTTTCCTTAAAACAAACAAAATAGTCTGCCAACAGAGTAAGCAAAATAATCTTATGTCAAAAAGAAATAACATGATTATTTTACTCACCCCGTTGGCAGATTTTTTAGCTCGTTTTAAGGAAAAACACACTTCATTTTTGGCATATTATTTATGAAAACAAGACAATATTTTTGGATTGTCTTGAAAAAGCTGCTTGATTTTTAGATATTTGGACAAGAAAATAGTTTTTAGATATTTGGACAAGAAATTAGACAAAAACATCTAAGTAAGAAGTTTTTTTTGCAGTTTAATAGTTACAAAAGTAAGTTATTTATCAAACTCTTGGATGAAATCAGTATCACAGATGTACTAGGCAGGCTTGTTAGTAAAAATATGAACTAATTGATCGGCAGTCCATTTAAAAACATTAAAATTCTGTTTACTAAAATACTAGTGTTTTCTCTGACTAGTTCTTGAGATTAAAATCTTTATAATTCATTGAAATAAACCAAGTGTGAAAACCATATTAATGCACAATCAAGTAGAGAGAGGTAACATCACTGATTTTATAATCCCGTTTAAATCTATTCGAGATGTTTATTTTGTTTTCATCAGAAGCCGACAGTGAAATGAGACCGAGAGATGAGATGGCAGAACTCATGAAGCAGTGATCCGTTCCTCTCATCATTAGCATTGCGCCGTCTGGTCTACAACAGGCCAAGTCTTGGCCTAGATTCACCGCGCGGAGAAAATCCCACGTGGCGTCGTCACACGAGGACAAAGACGTTATCTACATAAGACATGGCAGGAAAAATATGAACCGCTGCAAATCTTTGCAAGGTTCGCTGCGCTTGCCACAAGCCTCAATTTAAATGAAAGTCACAGATACAGTTTGAAGCGCTGTCATGTGAGAATTCAGCACGGAAATACTGTATGTTTAATATTAAGTGATTCATCTGCGTTAGCGTTCCGATCTGACCCGTCAGAAGACTTTTCTTATCGCAAGATTCTCCTGGAATCAAATCAAAGGCTGTGAACTACTGTAGTGCATCTGTTCAGCGGAAAGATAAACTTGACTTTGTCCTATAAATAAAACCCTCAATCAGGGGCCATCAGCTATATTTGTCAGAGGGCCAGAGTTTTACCAGACCCCCGAGAAGAAAATCAAATCAAAATCTAATTTTGGCTTAACATTATGTTTAATGTTTATACTTTTTCCATTTCATTGGCACCTACTCCATCCGCTCAAATTGATAATATCTCTGCTTGTGTGAAGGACATTAATGATCGGCTCGACTCAAATTCCCTGAAACTCAATACGGACAAAACTGAGATCATTTTTATTTCAAATAGTTTCCCCTGCGAGATTGCCGGCTCCCACATCAAAACATCTACTTCTGTAAAAAATCTTGGTGTAATCTTTGACTCCACACTATCCTTTCAGTCTCATGTTAAATCTGTTACTAAACTGAATTGCTCAACTGAGTAACTTCATCAGTAGCAAGGATGCTGAGACTGTTGTCCATGCGTTTGTCTCATCACGCATCGACTGCTGTAATGCCTTTTTCATTGGTCTGCCTGCCTGCCTCATCTCCAGATTACAGTATATTCAAAACTCCGTGGCTAGAATACTCACCCATACCAAACGCTCTGCTCACATAACACCAATCCTGTATGACCTCCATTGGCTCCCAGTTGCATACTGCATTAAATTCAAAATTCTCCTGCTTGTATTTAAATCCTTAAATGGCCTAGCCCCCTCTTACCTTTTGCAACATGCTCGTCCCCTACATTCCTACTCGCTCCATACGCTCCTCTGACTCTGGCCTTCTTGCTGTCCCTCGCCTGTCTTCAATGGGGGGCAGATCATTTAGTGTCACTGCACCCAAACTCTGGAACTCTCCATCACATTCTCTCCGCTCTGTTAATAATATCTCAGAATTCAAATCATTACTTAAAACTCACTTGTTCTCTGAATGTCACTCTTCTGATTGCTAAACTGACCACTTTTTTGGACCCAACTTTACTCTACATATTTGTCTCGGAGGTCTTGTTTTGTAATTCCAGTTTGTTATTTTTGTCTCCTTGTATGTTTGCAAACCTAATGTTGTTACATTTTGTTACATTTTTTTGTAAAGAGCCTTGAGCTATGGAAAGGCGCTATATAAATAAAACTTATTATTATTATTATTACAAAACTGAAGGCATTTGATTCAGGTTCCATCACCTATACCACAGGCAACCACTAGGAGTGATAGATATTTTGCCTCAACTCAATTAGGCTAGTCACAACAAGGGGAAATGTAACTGTTTTGGTGTTTTGGTCCCCTTGTACGGTGGCCGAGAAAGGTTAAAGGTTTCTTAAATTTAAGAAAGCACATGCAAAAACAAGAAACACCGGCAAATTAAGAAACAGTCTTCATCAATTTGACAGCACACCTGTTACAAATTCTCACAAGAGAGCTTAACGCGCTGCAATTTAAGAAAGCAAATGCAATAACAAAAAACACCAGCAGATTAAGAAACGGTCTTCATCAATTTGACAGCACACCTGTTACAAATTCTCACAACACAAACAACGGAAGAAACGCGCTGCAAGTTAGTGAAAACACAACAGAAGAAAACACGCAGCAAGCTTGTGGAAACACAACGGAAATGTTTCAAGAGGACCCAAAAACATGACGGACACAGCTGATACGGATGTAGTTAATTTATTTAATAACGCAACATTTCAGTTGATCATTAATTAGATAATTCACAAAAGACAACGGAATCGTGTAATCAGGATATTAAAGACCACCTTTCAAAGACCACCAATCACTTCACTGAACAAGTCACGGCGGGTCCGTATCAGCTGTGTCCGTCATGTTTTTGGGTCCTCTTGAAACATTTCCGTTGTGTTTCCACAAACTTGCTGCGCGTTTTCTTCCGTTGTGTTTTCACCGACTTGCTGCTCTTTATTGCATGTGCTTTCTTAAATTGCAGCGCGTTAAGCTCTCTTGTGAGAATTTGTAACAGGTGTGCTGTCAAATTGATGAAGCTCGTATCTTAATTTGCCGGTGTTTCTTGTTATTGCATGTGCTTTCTTAAATTGCAGCGCGTTAACCTTTCTCGGCCTCCGTACCCTTGCCTTGATTCATCGATTCCTTGCCGCCTGTTACTTGACTTCACCTTTTGGATTACCTTTATGTATGTACCACTCCTGTGTTTGACCATTGCCTGCCTGATGAATCTCATAATAAACTGCACATGGATCCTCACCTCCATCGTCCAGCATCCCTACAGTTACAGAATGATTAAAAATTCAACTATTTTTCCTGGTAAAACTTTGCCGAATATTATTAAATTGTTACAATTTAACATATTATATTGTTGCGATATAACAAAGTTCACTTTACTTTATATACAACTTTATACAAGTTCTTTTCATATATTTTTTTTTTATGACTGAACGCGTTGAGAATGCGTTGCTTTAAAACTGCCAAGGCAACACATCAAGTTTCGCACGTGATGCACCAGGAGCCCAGTTGTTTTTAGAAGGGATACAGCTATAGCCTAAAGTTAACAAGAAGTATTTATATTGTTCCGGTTAGCACTGTCACCTCAAGGCAAGAAGGTCTCTGTTTTTTTTTTTTTTTTTCATGTTTGCATGTTCTCCTCATGTTGGCGTGGGTTTCCTCCAGCTGCAAAACACAGTCCAAACAAAAGCGCTATAGATTAATTGTGTAAACTAAATTGTCTATCGTGTATGAGTGTGTGTGTAAATTAGTATGGGTGTTTCCCAGTACTGGGTTGTGGCTGGAAGGGCATCCCCTGTGTAAAACATATGCTGGAGAGACTAGGCTGAAGGGAAATGTATAACGTCTTCCCCAACTCTTAACCCAAACCTCAGAGTAATGAAAAGATATTAATTCCTGTTGATGTGAGTATCTGCAGCTGTATCCCTTCTAGATTTTACCCCCTCAGCCCTTAATGATTTATGTATATGTAACGGAGGCCAGCTAGCGAAGTAAAGCTCACTTCTCTGACCTTCTCTGACACAAGAGGTCATGGTCTTTAGCCTCCTTGTTCGAGCAACTGACTCTCATGCAAAGAATCGCCAGTTCGATCTCAGCTCAGACTTAGTTGGTTAAATGTGGGGGCTCGTCTGGGATGGGAGTGAGCTATGCAGGTAAACCTCACTCCCCTTTCCTCAAAAAGTGCGTCTTGCTTTTGACAGATGTATCAAAAAGTTAACTTTGAGTCCGACTGTGAGTCAAAGAAAGAAAAACGAGCAGTTTGGTCATTGGGTCTGTAACCTCCTGACCAATCAGATGGCACTAATTAGCCCTGCAGCATTCATTCGCTTTCACTTTCTTGATTTTTTTGGGTTGTGGTTAATAGAAAGTAGAGTAATTGGCCATGCGTGTGCTCTGGGTTTGTTGCCCGCCGATGATCAATACTGCAGAAGTTCTGATTGGCCTTTCTCTCAATCTCGCCACCTCTGATTGGTCTCCGAGGGCCGATCATTGATTCTGATGCCCGACACATCGGCATGTGGAGTTGAATGTAGAAATGTTCTTGAATAAATGGATTTTTTTAACTGTATTCCTCTCGCTGTAATTAATTGGCTCGCCATAATTAACCGCTTTGTGATATGCTGCTTTGGAGGTCAGATTTTAAAGAAGTAATTCTGCCTTTTTTTAAAGCCAGAGACGCTAGCGGTGTTCATATTATTGTTTATGCTGTTCTGAGCAGTGTGATTGGAATATTTCAGTTGAAATATAGCTGCAAGCAGTAATTATCAGGGTTCAAGCAGTTTAAGGCCAATACAGTAGCTGTTTTTATAAAAATGTAGTATTTTTTCTGTTATTAATTTGTAACTAATTCAAAGTGCTACAAAAGTACTCAAATATGTACAATCTCAGGCCAACCTCTTACTTTTTACAGTTACTTTATACAGTTATTATTAGTTTGGTTGAACATTTTCAGCTTCTTTAAAACTGTTATATGATTTACCAAAGTTCAGAGTTTTTGCTGAGGTATGATGTGTAAAACATGCAAAATACAGTTGCTTATACACATGTAATATACTTAGACTTAATATATATATATATATATATATATAGACACTGCGTGCCATACCTGTCACGGTTGCAGGTGCATGCGCTCCTTCTGTCTTGTTGTTGTCACGTGGGATTGTTTTGTATTTCCACGTGCCCTCTTGCGTATGTTGATCATGTGATGTTTTATCAGCTGTTCTAATCAGCGGTTCCAGCTGTACGTACTCAACACACCTATATATTGAGCTGGACCCAGCACCTTATTGTCAGTTCGTTACTTCTGTGTGCTCATGTTGTCTCTCTGTCTTGCCAGATCCTCGTCAGTGTGTTTTGGACTCCTTGATTGGTGCTGTGTCTATGTGTCTCTCGTGTTCAGTGCTGGAAGCATCGTTAATCTGCACTTGTCCTTTCTGAGATTATTATTAAATCACTTGCATTTGGATCCATTTGACATTTGTGTGTTATTCCGATCGTGACAATACCTGTCAAC
This sequence comes from Danio albolineatus, assembly GCA_903798035.1. Lineage (NCBI taxonomy): Eukaryota > Metazoa > Chordata > Actinopteri > Cypriniformes > Danionidae > Danio > Danio albolineatus. Next base: position 2,858,357 of record CAIGQQ010033255.1, read on the forward strand.
CCTCCCGTTTTTCCCGAGATTCTCTCGTATTTTACAGTTCTGTCCAGCTATCATCCCATAAAGATATTTTCCCGTATTTCTCCCGGATTTTCAGTCTTTCTCTGAAGGGTGGCAATAAACATTAAAGAGCCGATCCTCCCTATACGCAACCCATACCGCCGAACCACCAGGGGCCGCCCGTTGCTCTTAAACGAGCGACTGTTCGGTGCTTTCGTTTTATTTAGGCATGAAACACTTTGAAATTAATATAAAAATGGTGGGATTCCCTTTCCTTTTCATTACAGGTGCCGTCGCTCCTCCTATGCAATCCTCAAAACAGTCATAAAACGGTGCGTGACTGTCAGACGTGCTCCATAGTGATAAACAGACCCTTTTTCCAAATGGATTCTGTACATGCGATTTGAAGCGTAGTGAAAGTGGATACTGGGTTTTGGGTGCGTGTTTGAACAGACATATACACATAATAATAATAATAACATCTAAAGATGTCGATCTTGATGGGTTTTTTTTTCCAAACACAACTAATTTTGTCCTAAATGAGCATAAAGTGTTAGGAAAGCAATCGAATGCTTTCATTAAAACGTTAGATGTGTGCATTGTGTAAGGGTCCATTTATTAGTCCGATGACGGAGCTAACAGTATGGGTGAAGGTAAATGCGTGTAAGCCTTTTAGCACATGTGAAAAGAAATATTTTTAATTATATAACATATTTTGATTCGCTTTTATCTCCGAATTTAATCTGACTCCAATTCATTATAATTTAGATATTCATTCATCCAATTCAAGCCGATTACCTTATAGGTTATGATTTGGTCTAATTTAGATTGATTAACCTAATAAATCCTTATTTTCAAGTAATGGTTCATTGCTTACCCGAAGTCGCTTAGAGTCAGTATGCTGGCCAGCTACATCTGCTCACGGACACATCCTCGCCGGTTCTGGTTCTTAGATAGAGGATATAACTGTAAACTAATTTCCTTTAAGTAATAATAGGCCGCCCCATGCTTGCTCATACATAAAGAAAGTTTGATTTAGCCACGAGATTATAACATACTAAGTCAGTAGATTCAGTCAGAAATCAGCAGGTCTTAAATGTTGTGCTAGAAGGCTTCATCCATTCAGCCTGGACTGTATGACAAAATCCCGGTCGTCGGTTGCGGAAACTCCAGCCTAAGACAATCTATTAGATTCAAATGATTTCAGGAGATATTTAGTTAAACAAAAGTCTTTACATTTATTTGTCAGGCAAATATTTTCAATTCCAATTCACATAATTGCACAAGATAAGCCAATTCAAATTGTACAACATCAATTTCTCCAAGATAGATTAAGAGTGAATACCTGACTATGTAAAAATACGTTGTAGTGTCTGAGTTCTGATTCAGAGCTCCAGAAACTCAAACACTACAACGGGGTCCTTCAGTGACTGAATTCCCCCGGCTTAAACAACATCAATTCCTTATATACCCAACAGGGCGTCACAGTGACCCTTGCCTAGTGTATTTGATGTGTTAATCATCTCTGGAGGGGGGGAGCATCTGGCAGAGATTTTATCAAAGTCAAAACCCAAATAACCAAATACAAGTGAAATATCACAGGGACATTAAGACCACTTTACCAATCACACAGAGACATTTAAAATGATACCAAACATGACAAGCTAACGTTTGTAAGTTTAGCAAATACACTACATATATCATTTCACCATAGAAACCTAAATTCTGGTAATTCCTGAGTGACCTTTTTATACCCCTGGCCGTATAACTAGGGAGGGCCAAAAGGTGTGAGGGCAGATGGTGAGACCACAGCTTTCTCGTGATCCTTGAAGAAGATTAGAGAGTTTATGGTTTTACTGCCTGGTAGTTCTCGTGGTCTTCTCTCGTGGAATTCCATAATTCTCAGGGTATAATTATTGTGGAGAGATATATCCATCCTTACAGCTCCTCCCCTGGTCCCTTGGAGCAATAATAGCAGCTTCTAGGGAACACAAGACCATTTGGATGGCTTTGGGGAGCGATGATGTTGATTGTAGAAGCAGCAGCGATGTCATAATCTGAAATTCCAACATTAAAGGCAGGTTCAACATTAAAATGGAGTTGTATCGCTTAACCCCGCAGACTTGGGTTCAAGTGGCTGCTCAGGCAGTTGGATTTGTGTCCATCTGAGGAAATATTCCGTCCATCGGATGACAAAGTTTAGTGCTTTGATCAAACATGTTGCAAGTCTCATTGCACCTTGAGGTGCATTAGATCCTCCCCAGGCCATTATCTACTCCACTGCAAAGACCTCTGTCAGCTTCAGACATAAGGCGAGGTTCACAGGGCAGTCCATACTTTTGCAGGTTTAGAAACAATGTTACTGATGATGCTCCACTGTATGTGAGACCGTTAGATAACATTTGAATGACCAGGCAATAATAGAATATCATATTTCAGCACTGTAAAATGTGTAAACACAAAACATAACCATGTTCAATGTGTGAGAGGTAAATAAGGTCAAAAAAAATCATAACTTTAGTTGTAGTATTCACCAGATGCTCCACTCTCATGTCATGTATGGCAGTATGGCTTAGATGTATTTGATAAGGGTAATTTAAAGGAAAGGTATACAGATCCAATATAACCGGGTTTTCACCAGCGGTATGCATAATAAAATATATAACATCAATAATAGAAATACACAATTTCACAATTATAATCATAAAATTGTCTATATAAATGGTTCAATTGAAAAACATTTCTGCAGACTTAGGGTTTTAACCAGATCAACTGAAGAATGAAAATCCAAACAAAGAAAGATTTAAAATCGACAGGTTATTTTCTTTCCTCATTCTTTGTCTATTTAATGTACAGGCTAAAGTCACATTCAATAATGCAGGTTTAATTTAGAAGTTGATTAAATTGTTAGTGTCTGCATTTTTAGATTTAGTTGATTTTTATCAATTTGAGGTTTTCAATAGTCACTGTTGGAAAATAGTGGGCCCTACTATTTTGCAACAGGGCTAATGAATGAACATGAATGAATTAAACATTTTATCCAAAGAGACTAGTAGTCTCATTTAGATTTGCTAATTCCCAAGTTAAATAATTTTGTATGTGACTGTATCCATGCACAAGTCTTCTGCACATTACTCCATTAATACACAGCAATTTGAAAAACCGTAAAGTTGCAAAATTGTTTACCACAATTGATATTTAAATAATAATCCCACATTGTCCTATATGTATGAGCTGAATAATGTATGATAAATATGAATGAGGTAAATTATTTTTTAACCTGGATAGTCGACATATACCAGTTAAAAATACTGTAAGATTGCAGTGATAAATGTGTGTTGTGTGTGTTTGTTTACATGAGATGGGCAAAATTTAATTACAATCTGTGTTGCAAAATTTATATCCAGTGCTACACTGGGAGGCCATGTAGACAGGTAGTGTTAGTGTATTTATGGGGTGTGATTGGCCTCGTGAAATATCTTTATTACCCATCTCATGTCGAGCTGTGTGGCCTGTCTGCATACAGACAGACTCAGGCACCTTCATAGAAACTGTGCCTGAAAGTGGCAGAGAGGAAAAAACACAGTGTTATCTGAGCCTTTACACAAATTATATTTTAGTAGATAGTACTACTTTAATTTCCCTGTTATGGTCTTAATCAGACAGATTTTACAATTGGCATCAAATTAGATGCAGTAAGAATTTAATTTGTGTTTGTTAACAAAGACATATCATTAGCATGATCATGTTTTTGTCAAGCAAAAGGTTCAGATAAACTGAGCATTGATGGTCAAATTTGAGCACATCCTTTTAAATTTCTTTTGCATTTGTAGTTTCAATCTGCCATGATGTGAGTTTTACAAAACTCAGATTTACTGAGATATGTTTTGTTCTCACTGGTCAGATCTGTGTTGGAAGCATCAATTCATCAATTAGGATGGCTGTACTTCTTATTTAGCAATGAAGATTTAGAAATGCTGATCAAATTTCTCACCATCTACATCTCTATAGGTTATAAAGAACTTTCTGCCGGTGTTAATATTTTGCACAACTTTGATTACATGCCCAATTAAATTAATCTCCTGATTAAATTTAATAGGTGACTTTCCCAAAGAGGGATAATTTGGGTTAAAATTACTTTTACCACGGAGTTCCAAGGGAAAGTACAAATATGTACCTCCCCTTGTCACTTACAGTAGTAATAACTTCAAATGAATTATTCAAAGTTCAGACTGATGGACTCCTGTAAGGAAACATTTTCTTTGTTAATGTAATTATGAAATACACTGTAGCCTCACGGCTAATGTTGTACTCCTGTTTGTGGTTTAAACTGCCGCTATATTGCGAATAGCACAGTCTCTCACTTTTAGGAGGCAAACTCATTTATCATAAACATATGTACCTTAAAATTAATTAATTAATTTTAGCATACAGATAATTCCATTTTTTCACACAATATCAGGCCTAGAATGCATAGAGCATCTACAGCCACAAACCTAAGTGTTTTCACTCACAGTAAGACAATCATGTGCTTTGAGGAACTAAATTAGCCTAGGTGTACTTTTTAGTAACACAAACAACTATTATATGTTTTTATGGAAATGAAAAAGTGTCTAACATAAATACGAATATGAGAATGCAATCAGCCTCTAACCTTGCCTGTTTAACTAATAAAGCTATTACCATTGGGTCGATGTTTACGGAGAGTAATTTTAATCCAATCAGGTCGATCAGTTTAGTTGATAAATGTTGAGCCCGTCGATTTGTCTCATTAAAGATTCTTGCATAATTAGAAGATAAAGAAATTCTTTCTTGATAATTTGATTATTTTTCCTTCCGGTTTCCCTCTTTTCGGTTTCCCTACGTACTGTTTTCCCTCTTTAACTATCTGCTGACTTCTTTTTAATGTCTTAGCATTAATAAAGACCCTCATTTTCTTGCTACTTCTTGCTACATGCCTTTACTCTCCTCTTAACACTTGCTTTATCCATTTTATACTCATTCAACTTTCTTTTTTCTTCTTAAATCCTGCTGAATCATTATGAGATTAGATGCTATCATTGATAATATACAATATCATAATGTTCTTATGATATAAAATATAATATCTCTAGATAGTATACATTTTAAAATAATTTTATTACTGGTCCCTGCAGGGGCTGTTTAGTAATTTGTTTAGAGTGACTGGTTATCATCTTATTGATCTTTTGGAATGTCCCCTGTTGATTTGGCCCGGGGCGGCATTTGTCCTCACATGTTCACTATGCGCCCAGGATCAAGTCACACTGTAAACCAGTCGTAAACTTTATTGCCTAGACAATTAGTGAATTGTAAGTGCCTCTCCAAAGTCAAACATTGCTCAGTTTAAAGAATTTTGTGAATTAATCACATTTATCTTATTTTGAGCTTAGTTGTTATGGTGAACATTCTTTTTGTAAATTTGTTTAAATATGTGAAAGTTTAAAGATTGGGCACAACCGTACAAATGCAGAAAACACACGTTATGTGTTCATGCTCTCAACATGTTCAGTGTTGGGTGTAATTTGTTACAAAGTAAATAGTCGCTGCAATTTAGAATTACCTTTTCGCAAATAGTAAAGTAAGGAATTACTTCTCATTTTCAGGTAGTTTAATTACAGTGAATTATATACTTGTCTTAAATGATATATATAGAGTCAAAGATTCTATATAAATCAATTCAGATACGTAGGGTGATACCTGTATTATCTTAGCTGAAGCAATGATATGTGAATTTATGAAAATATAGTGTTATTCATTTTGAAATGCATAAGTGTGTAATAAATTGACTATTTAGACTGAGTCTTAAACAGCATTTTAAAAACTATTTTCTGTGTTTTTATATATCACTCGAAAGAGTTTAATTACGTTTAATCTATAAAACTAAAAGTATTAAAGATTAATCTTTGAAGAAAATAGTTCACAGACTTTGTTAAAAGCTTCTGTGGCATGACAGTCCTCAATGATTCAGATTTTGGATTCAAATATCACTCCTTTTTTTTTACATTCATTTGACCTACCGTGTCGTTTTTGCTCAATAGAAATGATATTTTACAATTTCTACAAAGGCCAAAAAGAAACCCTGTGGCATTCTTTTGGTGAACAAAAACACCTAGTCAAAGTTTTCTGTTTGGAAATAAAACTTAAAGACCTTAAATTTTATTTTCATCCAATAGGAGCTTTATTTTGAAATTATAATTTAATTTTTAATTATATTGTACTGAATATGCCCAACTTCACTTTACATGTTTTGAACAAATTTTAAAATAAGAATTTCCAATTAATCTAAGTACAAATTTTAAATTCTTGAAATATAAACGCTGCTTGTTTGCAATGTTGCAAAGTTATTACAACAGATGCAATAAACATTCCTTCGTGGAAATAGTTATATTCAGAATTTAGATTTTCATTTGCCGCTCTCTGTTAAGTTCCAGAATAAAATTTGGATGATGTTATTCCATCTTATACTTTAATCTCTTAAAGAGATGCAAATTTTTGGTTAAGAGTTCTCCTTCTTCCCCACTCTGCTGCTATTCTGTCCCTGACGAAACAATGAGGTTTTCTCTAATTCTTAAGCCCAACCAGATTTTACGGTCTCTGGTCTATTATTATTGAGTATCCCGACTCATGCTACATTTATGTGTCTATATAAATATATGCATTTATCTTTCCCTCAACATTTATAGAAGGCAAAACAATTTGCTTACCTCAGCAGCTGGAAGAAGAAGAGAGACTCGAACCTCTTTTTCCGGAGTATTCCTTTTCCATATTGCGCTGAAAGACATCACTCGCCTGAAACTTTATGGGAGATCACTAGGGCTTGTCACCACTTTGTAAGGGTCCATTTATTAGTCCGATGACGGAGCTAACAGTATGGGTGAAGGTAAATGCGTGTAAGCCTTTTAGCACATGTGAAAAGAAATATTTTTAATTATATAACATATTTTGATTCGCTTTTATCTCCGAATTTAATCTGACTCCAATTCATTATAATTTAGATATTCATTCATCCAATTCAAGCCGATTACCTTATAGGTTATGATT
>CAIGQQ010033255.1:2890415-2905415 GCA_903798035.1 Danio albolineatus
CTCCATAGTAAAAACATCAACAACAACCAGTGTGTCCTGTATTGTATTACCAAAAAACCTTTTAATACTGGCACAAAACATTAATTTATATAACCGCGCTTTCACACTAACACATAACTGACCCATATTCAGCATCAAACATGTTAACAAGATTTTCTCCAAAAAAGTGTGTTTTGTAAGCCAGCATACTGTAATTGAGCGCGTGGCTAATGATGGTGTTTGTATACGCCAGGGATCATCCGGTAATGACATGTATCTTAATAACTCCTGCAAGCTATAAATAAGTTCCTGTCTCTTTAAGAGCAACGGAGCCGCCTCATATTCTCCAGCAGCTTGTTTCAGCTCCGCGTCTGAGCGTTAATTAATCAAACGTCTGCCCACGATTTTAATCTCTCCGTCTATTTCTCAGCATTAAACGTGACCCGGGGGAGTGTTGGGCTTCAGACGGGTGACCTACGACCCTGCTAATTGAGCATTTCTTTCATCATCGGGCGGCAGAACATTTTAATTAAAGAGTTACATTCTTTAGCTTTGGTCTTGCACTCCTTTCTTTGTGTTTAGCTGTCTGTTTGAATGCGATTGGATGTTTTCAGTGTAATTCTGATCGATCGCTATGGTAACCCGTTTGCTGTATGAAGTCAGGTCTGCTGCAGAACTCGCCGCACACGGTCAATTACTGCCTCAAACATCAGGATTTACTTCATTTTCTTGCTTTTTTTGCAAGATTACAGTGTTCTGACCTTGAGGAAAAACCCAGTACACTGAGGCAAGATGATAAAGACATATAGCTCTGAATATGTGTGTGAGAAAGAGGAGTAAACTCATGTAGACTTCCAGGAAAGCAGGAGACTGGTTGTTACATTGATTAGGCATGGTAAAACTGTGATAAACTCCACTGAACTTTAAAATTACATTTGTGATTTACTCGAGGATGCGATTAGATAATTGCAGGAAATATTTTAACAACTGCACAGACGAATATTTTACAAACTGTAGTGAAATACTGAACTTTGAGGTAGTGAAATAGTTGTAACTTTTTTTTTTTGAAGCAAATTATGTGAATCTGGTTGGTAAAAATTGAGTTTAGTTGATTATAAGTAGTGCCACACGGAATCTGCGCGCACAGAATTATACAGATTTACGCAGATTTTTAGCCCATCATTGATTCTGTTTATTTACTTGTGTAAATGTGTGTAAATGTATATTTATTCAATTTTTATATTAATTTCAGTAATGATATTGACTAATATGAAAATATTCATATAATTTATTTACAATACAGTTCGAGAAGTAATATTCTCTGTCTTTTAATATATATTTTATATGGGAGACTCGGATCTAATTGGATTCACATTCTAAACATTAAATAAAAGTTAAAAAGTTATTACTTTTATTTCATATATTAAGGTTTTAGTTATGATACTGCCAAAATCATTCCGCATAAATCCGCAGATTTTTAACAAAATACTCCGCAGAAATGACAAAAAATATCCGCAGATTCCGTCTGGCCCTACTTATAAGTCACTTCAAATAGTCCTATTAAACAATAATCAAAAAAAAGTTTGTGTCAACATAATTAATCTGTGTTTACTGTTTATAATTATTATGTACAGTATATCTAAATACACACGTCCATGTATATAAATATCATCATTATATATAAACTAAATTTACCTAATATAATCTTAAATACAGAATACATATTATTATGATTTATTAATACTGTAAATATTTTAGAATATAGTAAATATTTTTGTAAATATTATTCAAATGTTTTATCCAAGAATTTAAAACACATGTATTTGTGTGCATTATATGTACTACCTTACAAAAGTCTTGTTGCCTATTCAAGCTTTAGGAACAGCAAATAATAACTTGACTTCTATTGATCATTTGGTATCAGAAGTGGCTTATATAAAAGGCAAAGGCCTCTAGATTACACTTATTTTACCACAATAAAATATGATCATGCCTTGATTTTTAATTATTTAATTAGGACAGTAAGGTCTGACTTTGCTTTCACAAAAGTCTTGTTACTCAACAGAAATAATGTCTAGTATAGAATATAAAGTCATGCTGCAGTGGAAACAGAATGAATATTGTGTATGACTCCCATGAGCTTGGAGGACTGCATCCATACATCTCTGTAAGGACTCTAATAACTTATTAATAAAGTCATCTGGAATGGCAAAGAAAGCGTTCTTGCAGGACTCCCAGAGTTCATCAAGTTTCTTTGCATTCATCTTCAATGCCTCCTCCTTCATCTTACTCCAGACATGCTCAATAATGTTCATGCCTGGTGACTGGGCTGGCCAATCCTGGAGCACCTTGACCTTCTTTGCTTTCAGGAACTTTGATATGGAGGCTGAAGTATGAGAAGGAGCACTATCCTGCTGAAGAATTTGCCCTCTCCTGTGGTTTGTAATGTAATGGGCAGCACAGATGTCTTGATACCTCAGGCTGTTGATGTTGTAATCCACTCTGCAGATCTCTCGCACGCCCCCATACTGAATGTGACCCCAAACCATGATTTGTCCTTTACCAAACTTGACTGATTTCTGTGAGAATCGTGGCTCCATGTGGGTTCCAGTGGGTCTTCTGCAGTATTGGTGATGATTGGGATTCAGTTCAACAGATGATTCATCTGAAAAATCTACCTTTGTCACTTTTCCCAAATAAAAGTCAAGTTATTATTTGTTGCTCTTATAATTGGGATCGACAACAATACTTTTGTCAGGTAGTATGTATATATACCAAGAATAACTGTATATATACTGTATATATTCACATATATGATGTAAATACTTTTATTTTGCATGTGATTAATCACAATTAATAGTTTAACTGCACTAGTTTTAGGTTTTAAGTTTCAAACAAATTTCAAAACACTTAAATTGAAACTTTAATTGCAGTAACCTAGCTTGTATGCATCCTTAATTAGTAGTTCTGTTTCATTTTTTAATATATTTTTAAAAATATACATATATTTATTTAGCTTTTTGTATGCGCATGCATTGAAATGGTCTTTTTCGTTCAGTCTTTGAAGCTCTTTCTTTCCTTGGGCCATCTCAAATCTCTTCAGCTCCTCCAAATATTATTTTAAAAGCCGAATAAACTCTTTAGCAGAGCAAACCCTTTAAACACTTCAGTTCAGAAGCTGGCCAGTAATCATAGTGCGGCTCATGAATATTCAGCAGCGTTGAAGAGACGGCGCGCTCCCATGGGGCAGCGCGACGAGAGACGCACACGTTCCTGTCCTGAAGGGAATCTTCGGTTAAAAATCCCATCCCGCCGACTATCCCCCCTCCGGCGCCTCAACATCCCCAGCGTTTATCAATTTAATTCTTTAATTAAACGTGGAATTATACTTCTGTGTTTCTTGCACGAGGTTTCCACAGCTGTTAGCGCCGAATAATCTTTCGAGTGCTTTCTTCTTGGCTTTTTTTCCACCGTAGAGCCAAGGATAAACGCACTTGAAGAGCTGTAGGTGTATTCATACCTGTTTAACATGCATTAGTCGTGCTCTGCAGGTGAACTTCAGCTTTATGCATGAATTGAAGCTCCGCATTCAACTAATTATTTCCACAGAGAGAAGTTTATGCTTTTTTTTAAAAGCAAGTCCTGTTTTACAAAGCGTCGAGCTTTACTTCAGGGACCCAATTGTCTGGAGAAGTGAGCTAAATCTGAAAAAAATTGAGAAAACTGGCTTTGGGGACATCATCGAGGATATGAATGATTCATAAAGTGAATAATGTTTGTTTTTAAGTTTTCTTTAAGGGTTGGAGTGGTTAGTCTGTAGTTATTATGCTTAGTTTTACATAAAAACAATAGATTTCTGTGACATGTCCTCATTGAATCTCTTTGTAAATTTGCGCGCGTGTGTGTAGACAGCTCCTGCTGCGCCGTGATAGATGACTCTTCCTACATATAACCTCATTACATGCAAAACACAGCCTGTTCGACTTGCTTTTGCTTTTCATATCCTCCAATCACAATCAGATCTTTAAAAAAATAAACTTTTATAACAACTTCTTTCCTTTGACTCAACTTTTTCAGTCTGGGAGAGTGTGTAATGAGAGGTTGTGAAAGCACACCCACATATGCGCTCACACACATCTGTCATTCCCATGTGGACACGTCTAACCTCAGCATCACATGACTGGCTCAACTCTTGACTTTTTAGCTGGAACTTGTGGTGTGGTGGGCGGAGCTTGATAATTTGGAGGTGTGGCTCAGAGTTAAGAAGGAGTGGCTTGAGATCTGTTGAAAGACAGACAGGGTAAAGTCTAGAAGGGATACAGCTGCGGATACCTAAGGATCAATATATCATAATTTTATGACACTGTATAACTATAATCAATATGTTTTAATTTTGTTGGGTTAAGAGTTTGGGGTAGATGTTAATAAAATACAATTCATGTGTAAATATAAATAATTAATTATATTAATATAAATAATTATCATTATTTTTTGGGTGGCATAGTGGGTAGCACGATCGCCTCACAGCAAGAAGGTCGCTGGTTCAAGCCTCGGCTGGGTCACTTGGCATTTCTGTGTGGAGTTTGCATGTTCTCCCCGTGGTTGCGTGGGTTTCCTCCGGATGCTCCGGTTTCCCCCACAGTCCAAAGACATGTGCTATAGGTGAATTGTCCGTAGTGTATGTGTGTGAATGAGTGTGTATGGATGTTTCCCAGAAATGGGTTGCAGCTAGTAGGGCATCCGCTGCGTAAAACATATGCTGGATAAGTTGGCGGTTAATTCCGCTGGGGCAAACCCGGATTAATAAAGGGACTAAGCCGAAAAGAAAATGAATGAATGATCTTTATTTTCCATCTGCAGCTGTATCCCTTCTAGCAACAACCACCACACAGGAATAACAAACAAGATGGTAGTTGCCTGTTGTGTTTTAGATTCTTTTTAAAGTCTGTTTTGGAGCTGAATCAGTGAGTTCACGGTTCATTCAATTCATTAAAATGATCTCTAGCTTTGTTTCAGAGTGAATCAGACATTTTGAATGATTCATTTGAATAAACGATTCACTAATAGACATGGAGCTGCTCTTTGTCTTACGTCTATTGGCAGTGGTAATGCAAATGCCATTTTTTTATAACAGTCAAGATAAAAACGTACTTCATTCTGTGTGATTTTGCTCATGGGGACCAAAAAAATGTCTTCACTCTATCAAAATATACTGGTATTGCTACACATGTAGGGATATTTGTAAGGAATTTAAGGAATAAAAGGGACTCACGTGTACTGATATGTTGGATACTGTTGAGCTTCTGTTGCTTTCTTGGTGTGTTTGGCTCCAGTAGGGTCGTACGTTATTAACACTCTGTGTTTGAGTTAACCTCACACTGTGAGCTTTAGCACTGCTATTCCCTTGTAACAGAAGCCCAAATTAATTACACATACGCTCTTCACACTCACACACTTGCACATGTCTTTAAACTCTCCTCATGTGTTTACCTGCCTGTGTATTTTTACTTTTGAAAAAACGATGAATCATTCACAGTAATAACAGGAGAAGATTATGGAGCCAGATCTTTCTAAAAAATATTACATTTACAAAATATAATTCATACATTCACGACAATTCACAGTTGCAAAATTTGTTCAAAACACGATTTGTAAATACACAAATCCAATTTATAATTTTTAAACACGATTTGTAAATATACAAATCCATTTCATAATTTAAATAGATGATTTATAAATACACAAATCAAATTTATAGCTTCAAAACACGATTCGTATATATACAAATCCAATTCATAAGTTCAAAACATGCTTTGTAAATACACAAATCCAATTAATAAGTTCAAAACATGATTCCTAAATACAAAAATCCAATTCGTAACTTGAAAACACTATTCGTATATACACAATTACAATTCGTAATTTCAAAATACGATTTGTATATACACAAATACAATTCGTAATTAAAAAGCACGGTTCGTAAATACACAAATGCAATTCGTAATTTCAAAACACGATTCATAAATACACAAAAACGATTCGTAATTTCAAAACACAATTCGTATATACACAAATACAATTTGTAATTTCAAAACATGATTCTTAAATGCACAAATCCAATTCGTAATTTTTAAAACACGATTTGTAAATACACAAATACTATTTCGTAATTTCAAAACACGATTCGTATATACACAAATACAATTTGTAATTTCAAAACATGATTCGAAAATACACAAATCCAATTCATAATTTCAAAACACGATTCGTAAATACACAAATACTATTTGTAATTTCAAAACATGATTTGAAAATACACAAATACAATTCGTAATTTCAAAACACGATTCGTGAATATACAAATCCAGTTCATAATTTCAAAACACAATTCATAAATATACAAATACAATTAGTAATTTCAAAGCACGATTCGTAAATAAACAAATCCACTTCATAATTTCACAACACAATTCGTAAATATACAAATACAATTTGTAATTTCTAAACACGACTTGTAAATACACAAATACAATTCGTAATTTCAAAACACGATTCGTAAATGCACAAATCCAATTCGTAATTTCAAAACACGATTCGTAAATGCACAAATACAATTCTTAATTTTAAAACACTTTTCGTAAATACACAAATACAATTCGCAATTTTAAAATACTTTTCGTAAATACACAAATACTATTCGTAAATACACAAATACAATTCGTAATTTTAAAACACGATTTGCAAATACACAAATCCAATATGTAATTTCAAAACACAATTCGTAAATACACAAATACAATTCGTAACTTCAAAACTCAATTCGTAAATACAAAAATACAGTTCGTAATTTCAAAACACAATTTGCAAATACAAAAATACAATTCGTAAGTTTAATAGACACTTCGTAAATACACAAAATTCATAAGTTCAAGACATGATTTGTAAATACGTAAAACAAATTCAAATAATTCATAAACATAAAAAGTTCAAATAATTCATAAACACACAAATACAATTTGTAGTTTCAAACCACGATTCGTAAATACACAAATCCCATTCATTTGGAGAAAATGATTATGATTTTTACTTGTGAATTCACGAATTGTGTGTTGTATTTATGAGTTGTGTTTTGCATTCACAAATTGTATATTGTAGATGTGAATTGTATATCAATTTTATTTTGTACATGTATTATTTTTGAGGCTGATCTGTTTCCATAGAAGATGAGTGAACAAATTACACGAGAGTGGATTTCGTTTTCATGTTGACTGCAAACACTGTCCTCTTTCTCCCTGGTGTGCTTTTGAAGGAGTTGATTGACACTTGATGCCAAAGTGTGCAGATGGCACAGATGGCATTTAGTAGGCAGGTGCCCTAATGTAGAGGGCACTGATGGCGCATATGTGTGTGTGTTTTATGCTTTGTCAAGGTTAGATATTTACATTATTTCTGTGGAAACTGGATCACAGAATGTTAGTTAAGAAGATTATACATTTGTGTGAGTGTGGGGTCTGTCTCATTCATCAAAATGTCTTTTGTTTTTCTGGTGACATTCAGAAATCATCTGTGAGCTGATTGGCCATTAGGCAGCACAGACTCCTCCTGATTGGATAATAACAGGTGTGAATGGTCCAGGTCGTCTAATTTAACCTCATTCAACCTTTAGCGCTGATTACAGTACTTAATATCAAGCAGAAAGAGCGTGTGCTTGTTTTCAGATGACTTCTGTGATATGGTTATGAAAATGAGATTTAGCAGAATCATTCAGCCTGCTGCAAAGATGACCAGGGTTACTGTAGTAAACTAGAACAACTAGAATATACACTCACCGGCCACTTTATTAGGTACAGCTGTCCAACCACTTGTTAACGCAAATTTCTAATCATTTCTAATCACAAGGCAGCAACTCAATGCATTTAGGCATGTAGACATGGCCAAGATGATCTGCTGCAGTTCAAACCGAGCAGCAGAATGGGGAAGAAAGGTGATTTAAGTGACTTTGAATGTGGCATGGTTGTTGGTGCCAGACGGGCTTGTCTGAGTATTTCAGAAACTGCTGATCTACTGGGATTTTCACGCACAACCATCTCTAGGGTTTACAGAGAATGGTCAGACAAAGTTAAAATATCCAGTGAGCGGCAGTTCTGTGTGCACAAATGCCTTGTTGATGCGGTCAGAGGAGAATTGCCAGACTGTTACAACCGAGGTACCAATTGAGCATCGAGTCTATGCCACAGCCTACCTGAGTATTGTTGCTGACCATGTCCATCCCTTCATGACCACAGTGTACCCATCTTCTGATGGCTTCTTCCTGCAGGATAATGTGCAAATCATCTCAGACTGGTTTCTTGAACATGACAATGAGTTCACTGTACTCAAATGGCCTCCACAGTCACTAGATCTCCATCCAATAGAGCACTTTTGGGATGTGGTGGAACGGGAGATTCACATCATGCAGCCGACAAATCTACAGCAACTCCGTGATGCTTTCATGTCAATATGGACCAAAATCTCTGAGGAATATTTGCAGTACCTTGTTGAATCTGCCACGAAGGCATAGATTGAGGCAGTTCTGAAGGCACAATGGGGTCTAAACCGGTACTAGTAAGGTGTACCTAATAAAGTGGCCGCTGAGTGTACATGTTTATTGTTCACTTTATGCAAATTGTTCATGAGGCTGCTGCTTTTAGACTCGTCACCTGAGCTGGAAAGTGTTATTCTCATTACTGTATTGTATTTTATTCCCCATTCAGTATTTTTGATTATAATTAATTTATAATTAATTTATTTTTTGTTTGTTTGTTTGTTTAAACACTTGAGAATCTAATGAAAGTCACTGTGGTCTAATGCCAAGTGACTAATGAGCCTTGAGCCAGAGGGACATGATTGCCGAATTAGAATTGGCAAACCATTCTTATTTTCTTATTCTATGCTATAAATGCACAAACAGTAGACTTACTATATATAATGATAACTGAAATTCAACATGCTCATGCACAAAATTGGATTAAAGGTGCTATTGATTGAAAATTTGGATTTAGTTAGGCATAGCTGAATTATAGTTCAGTATATGGAAATAACATACAGTGAGCGTCAAACACCATTGTTCTCGTGTAAAATCCAGATGAAAAACAGGCTCCAGCAATCCACATGGCATCATTATTATGCATGTCCTAGGCTACATTTGATTGGCCACAACATTTCCTGGTAATCTTATAAGAGTTTTTCTTTTTTCACTTTATTTTTAAGCTTAAGCTTGTATTAAACAAACAGTGCTCAGCATATATGAGTACACCCCTTACGCCCCTTTCACACGGGGCGTCAGCGTCAACGCTTCCCATTCACTTTGCCGAACTGCGTTGTGGATCCATCGTCGCAGCTTCAGTGGCGTTGCTCGCTGCAGGAGTTGGGAGTTGGGACGGAAGCGTCATTGTTGACTAATTTCATTGGCTGACGCTGCTATGACGATGGCGTCAGCCCCAAATTCAGACACACCCTCTGTCAAGCGTGTCAATGAAAACTCGTGTGATTGCACCGTTACACATCTATTATTTAGATTATTATTTTCTATAGGAGGCTTTACAATATTATATTTGTGCATATACAATAGTTTGGTCGGTACTGAAGCCAAATCTGGAGCTAATCTAACAAAATGGCATACAATAAGGGTTCAAAGATGAGTAGATCAAATTTATATGTTTTTTTTTTTTTTTGCAATATTTTGCATGAATTTAAATTTATTATCTTTCCATTTCTAAAGATGTTCTGTGACTAAAATATTATTTTAATAAATATATCTGTTTAATACATTTGTTTTGTTCTAATGCACCAATATACGTTGCCCATAGTCACTGAGAAATGGATAAAAATATTTATCTATATTTACTTTTTAAAATGGGGTGCACTCATTTATGCTAAGCACTGTACTATATATATGGAGAGAGACAGGAAGAGTAAATAAGCTTTTATAGAGTTTATATATATGTTCGTCCAAAATTAAACTCTTAGCACTTCTGTCTTTGTGTCGTGTTCTTTGCAAGCCCAAATACAGAAACAGAAGAAGCTCTGTAGCAGCATTTGGACACCATTTTAGCTTTCTCTGCTATAACATTACAGCACCTCTGGCCACGCCCCGTCATTTACGATCTCATTAACCAGGATGTATTTTTTTTGTAGTCCCCAAACTTTGTTCGTTGTAGGCTTTTCTAAGCTAACTATGTAAAAGCCTCCCTTTGCATTGAACTTTGAGCATATTACATTCAGAGATGTTGTTTATGTTCACACAGCTACATTACACATCAAATACAGTTTAATATAATATCCTAGTGGACCACCCCTTTGACTTAAATCTAAAAATGAGTTAAATTCTCAGATTAGGGCTGTTTCTCAATTCCAAGAACGCAGGGAACGGTCTCGTGTTCTTGTGGAGACCGGTCTTGCCAGGTCACATCGGGAGAACGAACTCGGGAGACCGCGAGGACAGAGAACGCGTCCTGTGAGAAATTAGATTCTGAGTTCTTCCTATTGGTCACATGACCCTCACACATCTTTAACCGACAATTATTTAAACATTACAGCATCCATACAACGATTAATTGTTTTCCCCCTGTTTCACAATATATAGACCTTTTTCCTGGCAACTGCATGGAGGGCGCCATAGCGACTAGCGTCTTCCGGTAGAATGTTTCAAACTTCCGCTTACAGTGTTTACAATAGGTAATTTGCGATCCGAAAATGGGTTTCAATAGCGTTTTGAGTGGATTACGGGGTGTTTTTGTGACACAGCTTTGGAAGATGTGCGTTAAAGCCGTTATAATCTGTCAGTTGTGGTTCAAGCGGAAGAGAAAAACGTTCTCCTACTTCACGTGTCTGCCGTCAGAAATACAGTGTGTGTGTGTGTTCACGGCTTGTCAGCTGTTAGTTCAGCGGCTCTTCAATACGCGTACACACACAAACACACACACACACACACACACACACACAATACTTCACTGCATTATAGAGCAAACCAGATTACTTGCTTGAAGCTTAGCAGGTATGTTATTCATGCAATTTACAAAAATGACCAGTAAAATGGCGTTATTGATACTCTGATGGCTGATCTGCATGTTGATTCTAATCGGGAGCCGTTTATGGAAGTGGGATAGTACAGGCTACATGTTTGTGTCAAACATTTTGGTGAATTACATTAGTTTGGGTTGGTTATATATTTGACAGAAAGAGAAACTGTTGACTTTAGTGATGACGCGGCTTCATTTACTGTAAACGGCACAAGATGCCGTATGATAACGAGGGGAAGTAGCTGTTTTCCATCCTATTAGATCGCATTTTTTAAATGATCAGTCCAGGAGGTGGCGCTGATCGACAGCAGTATTAGTCCAAAGACATTAAAAGCAAAAAAAAGAGATTAAAACTATTGTTTCAAAGCCATCCAAATGTTTACACGCATCAGCTGCCGACCGGAAGTTCTTAGCATTCTCCTTGCGCATACACGCAAAGCATAATGTGTAATTTTATGTTCCAAGAAAAAGGTCTATACTCTGCATAAAGACATTATCAATATACGCTGCACATCACAAATAAAACAGATTTTAATACGGATTTCAACAAATAAACACCCTTAATGTGTTTATGGCTTTATTAAGATTTTTGTGCTAATGTTTACTTTCACCAGCTCATTGAGGGAAACTCCTGAGATAAATAAGTACATCTCTGAACTTTAATAAGAAATCTATACAAAATGCTGAGCTTCCCACCTCCAGTCGCAATGACTTCTGGGACTTCTAGAGCGAGTTGGTGCTCAAGTCTGCATCGGTGCGTCCTCGATACCAAGAGTATTGGGGTCTTGAGTATTGGAACTGAACTTAGGCGGATGATGATGACGTTACACGAGAACACAAGGACGCAAGACCGCTGAAGAACGCGTTTTGAGAACCAGCCTAGGTCTGTCTGAGGTATTGGGCGTGGCTAACAAACTTAACCACGCCCCTCTAACTGTCAGTTTTGACGGCAAACAGAAATGTTAAAGAGGAGGAGTCTGTTAGGTTGTGATAACTCTCCCTAAACTCTTTACGCCATCTTTCAGAATGAAAGGCCTACTTTACTACATCCAATCAACTCGCAGTAGCAAAAAACAAACCACGGCCACTGTTGTCTCAATTAATATTCTGTTTCTCCAGGAACTGCTTTGCAATATGAAAAGTCACAGCTTCCTGTTCAAAATACCCTCTTTTTTTGCTAAAAAAATGGAATACAATGAGTTTAAAGATTTATTTTGGGAAAATGCCTAATATTTCACTTAATATTTAATAAATAGTTGGCAGTAAGCAGCGTACATTGGCAGCGTTTGCTGTAAGCTGGTATTTCATCCCGAACAAAGTCCTTGTACAGTTATCGATCGCCACAGCAGATGAGCCGCCCACACTCGCAGGGATCCATGCCACGCGAAAGGTTAAAGGTCAATTTGTGAGGTGTATGAAAGCGTTCGAGGGCACATCTGGATAGATGAGGTCTGCCGTTGCCGCGATACTGAAGTTCAGAGGTCAAAGCTGATAGAGAATCAATGCAGCCTGAGTTTGGATGACTTTAAACGCCTGCGTTCGATCTCAAGCAATAGTTCAGGAAAATCTGGCAGCTTCTTTCTTGCATCGAGCACTAAAGCAAACAAGTCTGCTGTGTTTTTAGTAGATTAAGAAAAATCCATCAAGATTGTTAGTTGAAGAAAGAAAGAAAAGAAACAAGCTAAAGGATTGGATATTACTACATGAGGGGTAATACGAGTGTAAGATGATATATATAGAGTGTGAGAGAGAGCCAATGTTGCCGTTTTATAGGATTAATTTACCGACTATCAAATCATGCCTGTTTATGAGCATATTTCTCTCTCTCTCTTTTAATTCAGCCCATAAAAATGATAAAACTTGTGGCCCTGAGGGGCGGCGGGTTTCCATAGCGATGTCACCAGAGACATATGATGGAGGAGGAATCACCCGGCGAATAAACCAGCGCGGACGGGTTTTATTTTTCAGCGAAATGAATTCTTCATCACTCACTCACTCCGGTAATAAAGCACAGCAGACGGAGATGAATGTAGACAGTCGGTTGTAGACAAGAAGAGAAGAATGAAATCGCATTCTACTGCCGCTGTTTCTATACATCGTGCAGCAGCGATACTAGATGTACAGTATTCTGTTTTGATGTATCCGTGAAATACCCAAACCTACAATGAAGATCATCAGTCAGCTTCTAGAAGAAAAACAGCATTCGTTTTCTCCATAGGGTCATTGATTTTTAGCAATAACTGATAAACCTTTAAAAACAGCCCTGTTGTGAGCTCTGAGGCTGATGAATGAGTGTATGTGTTTTTGTTGAACCCATTTTTCCACATTGATTTATTTTATTTCCAAACAATCTTGTTTAATAGTTCAATCTGTGCAGGAAAACTACATTACCCACAATGCTGTCCAGAAAATTGCACCAATTGGAGTCCCAGTGAGGAAAAAAGAATACTTTTGCTCCACCCACCTTTAT
The DNA here is from genome assembly GCA_903798035.1 of Danio albolineatus. Classification (NCBI taxonomy): domain Eukaryota; kingdom Metazoa; phylum Chordata; class Actinopteri; order Cypriniformes; family Danionidae; genus Danio; species Danio albolineatus. The sequence continues at coordinate 2,903,925 of CAIGQQ010033255.1, forward strand.
TGAAGCACTCTGAATGATGTAATCGAGTCAGACAATATTGTTTAATAGTTGAATCTGTGCAGAAAAACTACATTACCCATAATGAAATACAAATAATTGCACCGATCAGTGTTCTTGCTCCACCCACCTTCAATGAAGCGCTGTAAATGATGTAATCGAGTCAGTTTAACAATACACGTTAAAACTACACTACCTACAATGCCTCATAGAAAATTGCACCAATCACAGTCACTGAGGAAAACAATGGGTTTTTTACTACACCCACCTTCAGTAAAGCACTGTGAATGATGTATTTGAAAGAGTTTTACAATAAACTTCAAGACTACATTACCGAGAATGCCTTAACATTGAACTAATTAGTCACAGTGAGGAAAAAAATACTTTTTTTGCTCTATCCACCTTCAATGAAGCACTGTGAATGATGTAATCGAGTCAGATTAACAATAAACTACAAAACTACATTACCCAGAATGCTTTTCAAAAAATTGCATCAATCAGTCACAATGAGGAAAAAAATATTTTTTGGCTCCACTCACCCTTAATGAAGCACTGTCAATTATGTAATTGAGTCAGTTTAACAATACACTTCAAAACTACATTATCCACAATGCTTTACAGAAAGTTGCACCAATCAGAGTCAGAGTGAGGAAAAAATAACATTTTTGCTCCACCCACCTTTATTGAAGCACTCTGAATGATGTAATAGAGTCAAACAATATTGTTTAACAGTTGAATCTGTGCAGAAAAACCACATTACCCATAATTAAATACAAATAATTGCACCAATCAGAGTCACAGTGAGAAAAAAAATATCCACCCACCTTCAATGAAGCAGTTTAACAATACACTTCAAAACTACATCACCCACAATCCCTTATAGAAAATTGCACCATCACAGTGTGAATCATGTAATTGAATCAGTTTTACAATAAACTTCAAAACTACATTACCCAGAATGCCAATCAGAGTCACAATGATGAAAAAAAAACTTTTTGGCTCCTCCCACCCTTAATTAAGCACTGTCAATGATGCAATCGATTCAAACAGTCTTGCTTAATAGATTAATCTGTGCAGAAAAACTACATTACTCACAATGCTGGACAGAAAATTGCAGCAGTCAGAGTCACAGTGAGGATAAAAAATACTTTTGCTCCATCCACCTTTATTGAAGCACTGTCAATGATGTAATCGAGTCAAACAATCTATTTTTTATAGTCAAATTTGCACCAATCAGTCCCAGTGAGGAAAAAAGAATACTTTTGCTCCACCCACCTTTATTGAAGCATTCTGAATGATGTAATCGAGTCAAACAATATTGTTTAATAGTTGATTCTGAACTAAATACTACATTACCCATAATGAAATACAGATAATTGCACCAATCAGTGTCACAGTGGAAAAAAATAACGTTTTTGCTCCACCCACCTTAAATGAAGCACTGTAAATGATGTAATCGAGTCATATTAAGAATACACTTTAAAACTACACTAC
>CAIGQQ010033255.1:2935272-2949768 GCA_903798035.1 Danio albolineatus
TGATTCAAATGATCCATTCAAAGTGAGTCTCCAGTAAACAATTCACTCTGACATTCACACACACACATACACTACAGCCAGATTTGTTTACCCAATTGACCTATAGCGCATGTGTTTGGACTGTGGAGGAACCACACAGAAATGCCACCTGACCCAGTTGGGACTGGAACCAGCGACTTTCTTGCTGTGAGGCCACAGAGCTAACCACTGAGCCACCGTGCCGTCTCCAATGAACTGGTGCTTCTTAATTAATGAAAAGCCTAATAACACAGCAGATTTGACACTATCATGTGTAATCAGATGAGTGCGTCACCTCACTTCAGAACTCCAGTCATAATGTGCTAACTTTCAGACTCATTTCACGAGAGATAAAGCTCAGTGTACCGGATAATTGCGCTAACGTGTTCAACTGCAGTACCCAGAATCCTCTCTGTTCCTCTGCAGTGTAAGCTGGAGTTCCAGGCCTGCAGCTCCGGTAAGAGTCTGTCTGCGAAGTGTGAGGGTCCGTGCCCCTGCCTGCCTGGACAGGAAGTCATTAAACCACACACAGAGAAGAACGGTGAGTCACTTCCTGTTTGTTTTTCCTGAACAGCTGATGAAGTTCAAAATGAGTTTCAGTTCAAATATCTAAACATAATTAGCTCATATCTTAGTCATTTGGCATCTTAAGTAAGTATATGTTAATTTTAAAATGTTTACACATATGTAGTGAAGAACAAATCAAAATAAGCTGAACGCATAAGGTGTGTGAGGGATACTTGTTACCGAGTCCTCTGTAAATGATTCACTGATTCAAATGATCTGTTCAGAGTGATTCTCCAGTAAAAGATTCACTTATTCAAATGATCTGATCAGAGTGAGTCTCCAGTAAATGATTCACTGATTCAAATGATCTAATCAGAGTGAGTCTCTGGTAAATAATTCATTGATTCAGATGATCCGTTCATAGTGAGTGTCCAGTAAACAATTCATTGATTAAAATGATCTGTTCAGAGTAATTCTCTATTAAAACATTCATTCATTCATTCAATAGTCTGATCAGAGTGATTCTCCAGTAAATGATTCACTGATTCATGTGATCTATTCATAGTGAGTCTCCAGTAAACAATTCACTGATTCAAGCTATCAGTTTAGATTGAGTCTTCGGTAAACAAATCACTGATTCAAATTATCTGTTCAGAGTTAGTCTCAAGTAAACAATTCACTGATTCTAATGATTAATTCAGAGTGAGTCTCCAGTAATTTGTGAATTAAAAGTGATTCACTGATTCAAATGACCGTTTATAGTTGTTTTCGGTAAGTGATTCACTAATTCAAATTATCTGTTCTCAGTGGGTCTACAGTAAATGGTTCATTGACTCAAATTTTCCATTCAGAATAAACAATTCACTGACTCAAATGATCCATTCAGAGTGAATCTCCTTTAACAATTCACTTATTCAAATGATCTAATCAGAGTGAGTCTCCAGTAAACAATTATTGATTCAGATGATCTGTTCATAGTGAGTGTCCAGTAAATGATTCATTGATTAAAATGATCTGTTTAGAATGATTCTCTAGTAAAATATTACATTTTTCAATAATCTGATCAGAGTGATTCTCTAGTAAATGATTCACTTGTTCACTTAATCTGATCAGAGAGAGTCCCCAGAAAATGATTCACTGATTCAAATGATCTAATCAGAGTGAGTCTCCAGTAGTTTGTGAATTAAAAGTGATTCACTGATTCAAATAACCTGTTTATAGTAGTCTTTGGTAAGTGATTCACTGATTCAAATGATCTGTTCTCAGTGGGTCTCCAGTAAACAATTCATTGATTCAGATGATCTGTTCATTGTGAGTGTCCAGTAAACGATTCATTGATTAAAATGGTTCATTGATTCATTTATTAAAATGGTTAATTGATTCAAATTTTCCATTCAATGTGAATCTCCTTTAACAATTCACTGATTCAAATGATCTAATCAGAGTGAGTCTCCTGTAAACAATTCATTGATTCAGATGGTCTGTTCATAGTGAGTGTCCAGTAAACGATTCATTGATTAAAATGATCTGTTCAGAGTGATTCTCTAGTAAAACATTCAATTTTTCAATAATCTGATCAGAGTGATTCTCCAGTGAATGATTCACTGATTCATGTCATCTATTCATAGTGATCTACAGTAAACAATTTACTTGTTCAAAGGATTCGTTTATAGTGAGTCTCCAGTTAACGATTCACTGATTCAAGCTATCTGTTCAGAGTGAGTCTTTGGTTAATGATTCACTGATTAAAATGATCTGTTCAGAGTTAGTCTCAAGTAAACAATTCACTTATTCTAATGATTAGTTCAGAGTGAGTCTCCATTAACTTGTGAGTTAAAAGTGATTCTTTAATTAAAATGACCCGTTTGTAGTAGTCTTCAGTAAGTGATTAAAATGATCTGTTCTCAGTGGTTCTCCAGTAAATGGTTCATTGATTTAAATTTTCCATTCAGAGTGATTCTCCTGTAAACAATTCACTGACTCAAATGATCCATTCAGAGTGAATCTCCTTACACAATTCACTGATTCATATGATCCACTCATAGTGATTCTTTTTAAGCAATTCACTAGTTCATATGATCCATTCATGGTGAGTCTCCCGTAAACCATTCCCTGATTCTAATGGTTCATTCAGAGTAAGTCCCCAGAAAACAATTAACTGATTCAAATGATTTGGTCGTAGTGAGTCTCCAGTAAACAATTCACTGATTCAAATAATCTGTTCAAAGTAAACAGTTCACTGATTGAATTGATTTGTTAAGAGTGAATCTCTAATAAATAATTCACTGATTCAAATGATCCATTCAGATTGAGTCTCCAGTAAACAATTCATTGATTCAAGCTATCTATTCAGAGTGAGTCTCCAGTAAAGGATTCACTGATTCTCAAGATTTGTTCACGGTAAGTCTCCGGTGAACGATTCACTGATTCAAATGATCTTTTCAGAGGGAGTCTCCAGTAAACAATTCACTGATTCAAATGATCCATTCAGAGTGAGTCTCCAGTAATCGACTCACTGATTCAAATGATCCGTTCAGAGTGCATTTCCAGTAAACAAGTCACTGATTCAAATGATCCTTTCAGAGTGCATGTCCAGCAAACGGTTCCGTGATTCTTGTGATTTGTTCAGGATAAGTCTCCGGTGAAAAATTCACCGATTCAAATGATCCGTTCAGCATGCATCTCCTGTAAACGACTCACCGATTCAAATGATCCGTTTAGCATGCATCTCCAGTAAACGACTCACTGATTCAAATGATCCGTTAGAAGTGAGTCTCCAGTAAAAGATTCACTGATTCACCAACGGATGTGAATGGGTTTTGACTTAAATCATCATGAATTATCAGTGTGGTTATTGTTGGAGTATCAGAGGTTATGATGAACTTGGTGATTCAGCTTTCCTACTAAATAAACCGTCATTACAATATTACTGACTTAATAATAAGTAACACTGAGAAGGAAGACTTTATTAACAGGATATCTGTCCTTTTACTCAAGTGCCTGATTTGTGTACTTCATCCACCTCTGGAGTTCACTCACTGACTCACTACATGACAGATGCTTCATGCTTTCATATATAGATATAGGGAAGGAATAAACAAACACAACTCATTACTGACCTCTCTTCATGAGGTTACATGCTGGTCACGCTCGGAATGATGGGGAAAACTTTCTGAAAACCCAGGCTTCAGATTTGAAATGAATTTGAAGCGACGTGTGAATGTGCTTTGGAGCGAGGTTGTGAAAGCTGCATTCGCTGTGTTTTTGCAGAAAAATGAACAGATTTGAGTCGGACACGGCAGAACATTTGTGCTTCCTGTCTGAACAAACCGTAAGAGACACATGAAAAAAAGCCTTAAGGAAAGCAAACACTCAGATGCAAGTTTTTAGTGTGTGTGTGTGTGTGTCCTGAGGGGAAAGTGAATAGCGAATTTAGCATTTTGAGAACAAAACTGGACATCAGAGGAATGAGGTCTCTGGAGGAATACAAACAGAGAGAGAGAGAGCGAGAGAGAGAGAGAGAGAGAGAGAGCGAGAGAGAGATGGAGGTATGACGGTGAGTTAGTATGACATTCAGATGTTTTATTACCCAAAGGAAGGAAATGTATTTAATGAGAGCTCTTTAACATCTCACTTCTCTCACTTCACATTTAATGGGATTTTTATTTTCCTTTGCTCAAATGTTTAAACTAAAAAGAACCAAAATTTAAAGGTGCAGTAGGTGATCGTCTTCAGAAACGTTGTTTGTTGTGCTGGTTGAAAGTCTCTTCACATTCCAATAGTACTGATTGAAGTTGATGATCTAAATGTATTTATATGTAGTTTTATATTCTGGGTGAGGCATAAGTAGGGCCAGACGAAACCTTCCTAAACCAGCGATGCACGAACATCCTGTAGTCTCCACTGATCCCTGCTTACTACGTAGCCCCTGTAAGTTACCTCTGGCTCATATCGTCTGCCCACATTAACGGTAACGATGGATGGGGCAATATGAGACCATCTGATGGTTTCAGGGAGGTTTTACCGTACTCCCAGCTCAAAACATTTACTGAACTAGCATTATATGCCATTTTTCTAAAATGACAGCTAACTATACACTGTGTGATGACTTTCTGAATCAGTCATCTGATGTACTGTGTCAGCGTACCGGAAGCTGGATGACAAAATGCAGAAGAGCGAAGTATTAAAAGTGGGCAGAGCGGAATAAGGTCAATATAGCACCTTTAAAACTTAATTCTCAAAGGGCTTTACACGCGCACACACACACACAAACAGACACCAATATAAACCAGTTTAGAATAACAAAACTGAATCATTCAGGCTAAAACATTCACAATTGCTTAGTCCATTTATTAATCTAGGGTCACCACAGTGGAATGAACCGACAATCTATACCACATGTTTTTGGACTTGTGGGGGAACCCGGAAAAACCCACGCAAACACGGGGAGAACGTGCAAACTCCATGTGATTTTTAGGTGTTTTATTTTTAATACATTTTAAGCAATTTAAAAAACATTTTCACATTGTCATTATGGAGGATTGTGTGTAGAATGTTGAGGAAATAAGTAAAGTTTCACAAACTAATTTCGAGAGGAGCACGTGATATAATCGACTACAGCTGATCCCTATCGCTAATCATTAGCCAGCCTATCAGATCATCTTAAAGCTACTATATATATCCTGCCTAAACTTCATCCCACATCTTCATTTTCAGAAACCCCCCCCTCCCTCCCTATCCTTCACTTCTCTGATCGGGGTAACACAGCGGCTCAGCGGCTAGCACTGCTGCCTCGCAGTAAGAGGGCCACAGGCTTAAGTTCTAATTAAGCCAGCTGACACTCCCTGCGCGGAGTTTGCATGTTCTCCCTGTGTTCGCGTGGGTCTTTCCTGGGTCCTCCGGTTTCCTCCCACAGTCTAAAAACATGCATATAAACAAATCGTAACAACAGTAACAAGCACTCAACACATTCATACTGAATCATCAGAACCACATTTTAGTCATAGTACAAATGGGGGCACTCGAGAAACACCTGATCCCGTATCCCTCCTAATGCTCATTGAATATGCGGGAACCTTGGGCTCATCTATCTCCAAGCTTAGGGTTCTCTCCCGGGACAGCATGTTAAACCTGCTATCATAGTCGAGCATTATCTAAGTGTGAACTCTTGAAATGAATTTAATCCATTTCGGAATAAGGCTGTAACGTAAATGTGGAAAACGTGGAGGGCTTTTTGGAATAATAATGAATACTTGTCCGTTCTCAAAACTGCAGCCCTGGGCACATATTTCCAGTGAGCCTGGGTTTGTCATTTGCTCTGTCGTTTTTAGAAGTGGTGTAAGAAAATGACAGATATGGACGGAATCAAAATCACAATGTGCTTCCGTGAAGCAAACATTTCTCTAACGTCCCCCAGCAAAACTAGTCTCGTCCGAATAGGTCTTAAGAGTGTAATTGAGCTGAATTGGTGCGGATGCCTTAATAACGTGAAATATGAAGGAGCGATTCTTCTTCTGCGTGGAGAGAGCTGAATGAGCAGCCTCCAAGCAATCTACTTCTCTTCCTGATGCGTTTTGATGACACATCAGTGTGTTATTTTAAGGGTTTGTTGTGTGTGTAATTCAGATTCATGACCTCTAGCCTGTTTGCTCTTATTTCCCCAAAGGTTTCCCCTGCAGAACACACACATTCTTTCTCTTTCTCTCTCAGTGGGAGCGTTATGATGTCTGTATTTTAATGACTTCAGATCAGTGACATGATCTTTAATTGGAAAAGTGCTACATACATCAGGAAGCAATTACCACAGAAAGAGAGGGGCTGATAATAATAAAAAAAAAACTGAAAGTCCATTTTTCCCTCATTTCCTAACGTCTTTGTTGTCTCACGGCCTCTTCTCTTTCTTTTTATTTGACCTGTTCATCTTGTTTTGTCATTTTATCACTGACTTTCATCTGGCTCTCTCTTTTATGTGTCTCTGTTCTGTATTCAGATGGAGCGGTTATTGCTCTGCTGTTTTTTGTTCTCGCCGTCTGTCCATTATCTTTCTTTTCTTGTGTTTTCAGTCACGTGATTCCCAGTTGAGCTTAACATACGCTGAGAAACCTACATTACCTGAGTATGGGGTGTTCACTGTAAAAAATTTACAAATATTTGACGTATTTATAATTATAATTCAAGTATATGAATAAATATGAGTTTAATTTAAAAGTTTTGTAGGTATTTGTAACGGTATTTAAAGTATATGAATAAATATGACTTTATTGAAAAATATTTTAGGAACAATAAAAGTATATTAATAAATATGTTTTTATTAAATATATTTATAAGTATTAATAACAATTAAATTATATGAATAAATATTACTTAACAATTTATAATAATAATTAAAGTATATGAATAAATATGACTTAATAATTTATAAAAATAATTAAAGTATATGAATAAATATGAGTTTAATTTAAAAGTTTTGTAGGTATTTGTAACGGTATTTAAAGTATATGAATAAATATGACTTTATTGAAAAATAATTTAGGAACAATAAAAGTATATTAATAAATATGTTTTTATTAAATATATTTATAAGTTTTAATAACAATTAAATTATATGAATAAATATTACTTAATAATTTATAATAATAATTAAAGTATATGAATAAATGTGACTTAATAATTTATAATAATAATTAAAGTATATGAATAAATATGAGTTAAATGTTAAATATCTTAGGTATTTATAAGAATAATTAAAGTATATGAATAAACATGACAATAATTTATAAGAATAATTAAAGTATATTAATAAATTTGACTTAAATGTAAAATATTTTAGGTATTCATAAGAATAATTAAGGCGCCACAGTGGCATAGTGAGTAGAACTTTCACCTCACAGCAAGAAGGTCGCTGGTTTGAGCCTCGGCTGGGTCAGTTGGCATTTCTGTGTGGAGTTTGTATGTTTTCCCTGTGGGTGCGTGGGTTTCCTCCGGGTGCTCCGGTTTCCCCCACAAGTCCAAAGACATGCGGTATAGGTGAATTGGGTAAGCTAAATTGTCCGTGGTGTATAAGTGTGAATGAGAATGTATGTGTGTTTCCCAGAGATGGGTTGCGGCTGGAAGAGCATCCGCTGCGTAAACAAATGCTGGATAAGTTGGCGGTTCATTCCGCTGTGGCGACCCCAGATTAATAAAGGGACTAAGCCAACAAGAAAATGAATGAATGAATAAGAATAATTAAAGTAAATGAATAAACATGACTTAATAATTTCTAACAATAAAGTACATGAATAAATGACTTAATTTATAACAATAATTGAAATATATGAGTAAATGACTTAATCATTTATAACAATAATTAAAGTAAATGAATATATATGAGTTTAATTTAAAAAAGTATTTATAACAATAATTAAAATGTATGAATAAATATTTATAAAATATATTTTAGGTTTTTATTACAGTAATTGAAGTATATTAATAGTGTGTTTTTATTGAAAAGTATTTTAAGTATTAATAACAACAACTTAAATATATGAATAAATAATATCTTAATGAAAAAAAAACTTTAGGTATTTCAAACAATAATTAAATAATTATAAGTAAATAATTATAAGTAACAATAATTAAAGTATGTTAACAAATATGACTTCACTGAAACATATTCTAGATATTTAGAACAATGATAAAACTATATTAAAAAATATGACTTAATTAAAAATGTTAAGTATTTATAACAATAATTAAGGAACATTTACAAATATGGCTTCACTGAAAAATATTTTAGGTATTTTAAACAATGATAAAAGTATATTAATAAATTTTAAACTGTCTGTAGGTGCCAGCAAGTCCATGTTTTTAATGATTGATTTGTTAAATTATTCATTCAAATGATTCATTCACAACATCTGATGCACTTAGAAGCAATGCATGTAGCTTTCATTATGAATGAATCGTTGAATCATTGTCTCAAATGATCCAAAGAAAAAACTGATTCGCTCAGAAACAAAACACTGCACTGGTAAAATGCAGAAATGTTTTTTCCTCTGGTTTTGTTTAGCCATTGTCCCTTCCTGCAGTGGAATCTATTGTTATATAATAATAACTATTGATTATTGATAACCTTCATTTGATCACAGCCATTTTAAAATGTGTAGAATTATAAATACAGAACATTTCATAGGACACTATTATTGTTCAACAAATATTCAAATGTTTACATGAAACTTAGCATTATTATTAATATTTTCAGATTTTAACCAATAGGAGGTTTTTAAATGACTAAATACTAAATAAAAATAATCCAGTAAACAATATATTAAAATATAAAAAAAATTATAAAATGATAAAATGTAGTTATAATAAAAAATAAAATTAATAATAATAATAATAATAATAATAATAATAATAATAATAATAATAAATAATAAATCAAATTGTAAATACAAAATTTAATAATAATGATAATAATAATAACAACAATAATAATAATAATTTATGATTATTGTTATTATTATTATTATTATTTTTATTATTATTATTATTATTATTAGTAGTAGTAGTAGTAGTAGTAGTAGTAGTAGTAGTATTGTTATTATTATTATTATTATTGTCATTATTATAATTATTATAATTATATTAATAATAATAATAATTATTATTATTATTATTACTATTATTATTATTGTTATTATCATTGTTATAATTATTATCAGTATTATTATTATTTATTATTATTGTTAATATTATTATTATTATTATTGTCATTATTATAATTAGTATTATTATTATTATTATTGTTGTTGTTGTTGTTGTTGTTGTTGTTGTTGTTGTTGTTGTTGTTATCATTGTTATAATTATTATTATTATTATTATTATTATTATTGTTGTTGTTGTTATCATCATTGTTATAATTATTATGATTGTTATTATTATTATCATTATTATTTATTATTATTATTGTTGTTGTTGTTGTTATCATTGTTCTAACTATTATCATTGTTATAATTATTATTATTATTATTATTATTATTTATTATTATTATTATTATTATTATTATTATTATTATTATTATTATTATTATTGTTATTATTATTATTATTATTATTATTATTAAATATACTTTTTTGTATTGTGCATATTTAATTTAACCATCAAACCTAATCAAGATAAAATAGGAAAAAAGTCCTCCGTACAAATTGAAACAGGAAAAAGCTGAAAACAGGTTAAAAGGGAGCCTGCAGCAGATCTACACGTGTTCGTCTCGCTGAGGCTTTTATCCAAAGAGACTTCCTAGAAATCAAACACACGAGCGCGACTCGCTGAGCCTCAGAAACTGCTGGAGAAAAGAGACACAGAGAGGTGGAGATGATCACAGATGAGCCAGAAGGGGTGGAGATGGCCAGAAGATGGGTTTGTTAGGATGAAAGGACGGATGGAGACGGAGAGAGCGATACCATCTGAAGAGAAACACAAGAGAGATTTCACTCACAGCAGGAGAGAAAAGGGAAAAATAGAGGGATCACCTGAGAGAAAATACTGTAGAGACGCGCGCGTGTGTGTGTGTGTGTGCGTGTACAGAACAACACTCGCTCATTATGTTTTGAAGAATCGTTTTTCACGCTTTACACTGCAATATAATACACCACACACACGCGCACACACACACACACACTCACACACACAAGCTCATCTTTCTTCATTGGGCCTCAGAGGAAAAACAGCAATATAAGCCTTTCAGTGGGAAATTACATCCACACAAATCTGTGTGTCAGTGATCTTTGCCTTTCTGGGTCATTCTGTTATGCAGAAAATGCACATCTTCTCGTTGCATGTGTCTTCATAAAAATAGATGGTAATCATATTAGTAATTATCCTGTCATCATAATACTATAATTACCTGAATACATGGTAAAGCTTTGGATAATGGGTTTCTGGAGTGGAAAAAATAATGTTGACGGATTGAGACATTTCCTATATATATTATCTAATAATTTTTATATGTTAATAATTATTATTTAAACATTACATTCCAAAAATAAATAAATTAATAATTGTATATACACATTTATATGATAATTATGATATGAGTTTTCCCTCTTGTTAATTGTGTAAAAACCTTACTGTATTATTATTTTAGTACATTTTTTTAAAAATAAAATGAAATGTTTTGTTTTATTTATTACAAATTAAATATTTTTTTGTGTTTTAAAATGTAATTTATAATTTTTTTAGCCACTTCTTACTCCAGTACTTTTGTCACATGATCCTCTAGAAATATTTTTTAAATGCTATTGTGCTCTTACTTTAAAATACATCATATTCTTCGATCAGTTTAATGCATTTTTGGCTGAAAAAAACTATGGATTTCTTTAAAGGGCACCTATATACCCCTTTTTAAAGATTTAACATAAGTCTTTTGTGTCTCCAGAATGTGACTGTTAAGTCTCAGCTCAAAATACCCATCAGATTATATATTATACCTTTTTATATCTGGGAAATCTGTAATGACATTGTAGCCTTTTTTGGTACCTGTGCCTTTAATGCAAATGAGCAGCATGTCAGAAAATGCTAATGAGCTCTACGTCACAGCCATAGAGATATGTAGCTTTTCAGATAAACAGCACAGTGACAGACACAAGTAAAGTAGATCTCCCTTGGTCCTGACTGCCAGTTTGGCCTGCCACCGTGAATATCCACCCTCCTCGCTCTTCACTTACCGATCGCCGCACACCAACCCCCCTTCCTCTTCACTTACCGATCAAAACAAACTGCACCCCCCACACCTTTCACTTATGGAATTCCGCAACCCCATATACCCCCCTTCATTCACTTGCCGATCACTTAGGTGGCCTAAAGTAGATCAATTATCCCGGCTTATATTTGTTGTGGAGTAAATTCAAGCCTTTCTGCAACGATAAGTCACATACAATGTCTCTGCACTGTTTTTGCACAAAAAATGTGACAGGATGCATGTTAATACCCACTGCTGTATGGATATCCTTTATGTTTATGTACAAAATTAACCTGATGTAAGTCCACAACCCAGAATTAAAGCGTCTTCTTTTATAATTGTACTGACGCTGTGCGGCTATGCTGATGAATTACAGCAATTTTACTATATTTATTACAAAACATACACTGTTTTAAATACATTTTAAACTCATCAAACTGATTCTTGAGGTGCTGCTGATCACAGACAGCCGAACAGATCTTTTAATCCCGTTTTTTATACCTTTAATTTAGTGTGTAGTTTCCGTTCAGTTCATTCACGTGTTTTTAAGCGAAGCAGCCATCTACAGTATGAACCCGAGCTTGAATATGACAGGCTTCAGAAGCTCAACCAACTACGAAAATATCCCCAGCTCTTCACAATCTTGCGGTACGTCCAGCAAAGCCTGTAATTCCCCCTGATTCGCAGTACCTGTCGAGCATTAATATGATGGTTTTAATACATCAGAATAAATGTCACTGGAGTGTTTGACTCTCGTACTCGTAAACACTTCATTTTAAAGGTCAGACATATCAATAGCTCTCGCAGCCAGATTTACGTGATCAAAACATTATTCTTGTGTGTACGTCACATTAGGAGATGATAAATACGGCATTCAGCGCTGCTCCCACATCCATTAACTGCAGCCTGTTTGTGTGCTTCTGAGGGTTTTTAGGGGTTTGCTCCAGAATTAAGTTGTAATTTAAGGCAATTTCTCGTTCTCTGTCTGATCAGTGCCGCAGAGCAAGTTTTAAAGGCACAATATGTACGATTTTTTTAATCCAAATATCTGAAAATCACCACAATAGTGTTCAGTGCTTCCCACAGGGTTGAAATATACTTGCAGTGGTAGCTGGATTAAAACATAACTTTTACCCACAGCACATAAATGGTCAACTACGTGCGACAAACAAAATAATAATGTGATTTTTAACTATATTTTCATTTATTATGACACTGTTTTACACCTTTTCGTTAACTTTGTCAGTTAATGATGACGTTACAAGAGAACACGAGGACACAAGATCACTTTAGAACACATTGAGAAACAGCATACGCCTTTGTTTGTTGTGAATACACGCCCTCTAGTGGAGAAAATCGTATTGTTTCTTTATGCGTTGTGCTGTAAATGTGGTCGGCTATATTTTAAGTATTTTTTTTCATTATAATTAAAACTTGTTTATTTCATTATGATTTATGATTTCACATTTACAATAAGGTTTTATTATTTAAAAGAATAATTCACTCAAAAATGACAATTTGTTCATTTATTAACCCTTAGGACAAAATACAAAATACATCCTGTGAATAATCTAGAGAGAGTGACACAGTGTTTGCTACACCTTAGGAGTGAACTTGGCATATATGGGAAAGGGAGAAACCCTGATAGACACTCTCTGAAGGAATTTGAGTACAAACAAAAGTCAACCCAGGCTCATTCTGAGAACGTAGTCCCGAGTACGTTTCTGGAGGCCGTTGAATACGTCCCGTCAGGTACGTCTTTTTGCACTTTTTGCTTTGTCGAGTCCACGAGAGGCCGCTGCAGATGCTTTTTAGGATCTCAAGTGTCTCTCGCGAGTGCCGTTTACGCCTGCCGTTCTCGCGTAGACCCACCAGAGGCCGCTGTCGGCCGACCGCTTTTGGCTGACTGAACAACTGACTGACCATCCGATCGGACTGACCCACCCTCCCCCTTCCCTAAACACAACCAAAATTGTATTGATTGACCCATCCACCCACTTTCCTAAACCCAACCAACAGCTTTCAAAAAAGCAATCCAGAACAAAACAAAACCCCCTCGTCTCGTTTTTACCACATTTTCAGACTTCACCGCGTGCTCACCATGTTGTTTACTGGTTAACTTCATTACATGGATTCTGTGTTTGTCTTACCTGCTTTCTGGAACCGCTCCTCGCCGGACTCGAACCCCGGCGTCGTCGTGGTGGTCAACTCCTCTCTGTGGCTCGAGTCCGCCGACGAACACGGCGAGCTAACGGGACAAACTGGTTGCAGCGGTGAAGTCATCCACACGAGGCGGTCGGCCGGTAAGCGCGAGAAGAAAAGGCGTCACACCGCCCCGTAGCGTTTGTTTAAAAAAAATGAAACGCAGCCATACGTACCCCTGACCACGTAATGTGCAGTCTACAGAAACGTACTCGGGACTACGTCTTCATAATGAGCCTGTGTTGGAAAAAGTTGGAAAAAGCGGTTCATTCCGCTGTGGCGATCCCAGATTAATAAAGGGACTAAGCCGAAAAGAAAATGAATGTATAATATAATATAATATAATATAATATAATTTCCCAGAGATGGGTTGTGGCTGGAAGGGCATCCGCTGCGTAAAACAAATGCCGGATAAGTTGGCGGTTCATTCCGCTGTGGCGACCCCGGATTAATAAAGGGACTAAGCCGAAAAGAAAATGAATGAATGAATGAATAATATAATATAATATAATAAATATAATATAATATAATATAATATAATATAATATAATATAATATAATATAATATAATATAATATGATATGATATAATATGGGCGCCACGGTGGCGCGTGAGTAGCACGTTCGCCTCACAGCAAGAAGGTCGCTGTTTCGATCCCCGGTTGGGGCAGGTCCCGGCTGGGCCAGTTGGCCTTTCTGTGTGGAGTTTGCATGTTCTCCCCGTGGTTGCGTGGGTTTCCTCCAGGTGCTCCGGTTTCCCCCACAGTCCAAAGACATGCGGTACAGGTGAATTGGGTAAGCTAAATTGTCCGTAGTGTATGTGTGCGAATGAGAATGTATGGATGTGTTTCCCAGGGATGGGTTGTGGCTGGAAGGGCATCCGCTGCGTAAAACAAATGCCGGATAAGTTGGCGGTTCATTCCGCTGTGGCGACCCCGGATTAATAAAGGGACTAAGCCGAAAAAGAAAATGAATGAATGAATGAATAATATAATATAATATAATATAATATAATATAATATAATATAATATAATATAATATAACA
>CAIGQQ010033255.1:2956955-2967139 GCA_903798035.1 Danio albolineatus
ACTCACACGCACTCAAAACACACACACTCACTCATAAACAAACACACACATACACACTCACACATCGGTGCACACACACAATCTCACACACATACACACTCACCCCCTCACACACTCAAAACACAGAGAAGCACACACACACACACACACACACACACATAAACAAACACACACAGATTCACACACACACACTCAATTATATGTATACACACCCACATACACACTCACAGACTCTCTCTCTCTCTCTCTCTCTCTCTCTCTCTCTCTCTCTCTCTCTCTGTCTCTCTCTCGTGCTCCTGATTTGCATTTCCCGAAGCGGCTCAGTTAAAGAGATTAATTCTTGTAAGCAGATTTCCGGGTTGATTTTAATTAAGCAGAGCTCCAGGCACAGAAAGGCAAACACGGCAGAATGACGGACCTCCATCAGGAATCAGATCTCTGCAGCTGCACGTCCAAACCCTCCGATAAGAGCGAACGAACTCTGCCATCTGTCTGCAGGAGGATCTTCCTCAAGCCCTCATCACAGCCACACTGCAGCGTGAAGCTCAGCCATCATATCAAACACGTGTCATCTGTCTAACAAAGCACTCGTTCATCATGAAAGTGATGGAGAGAGCGTCAGCAGATCCGTATCGCCAGTGAGAAACTACATCTCAGCTTCCAGAGAGTAGATGTGTGCGCTTCTTGTGGGGTTTCATGCTTCAAATATGATTCATCACAGAATTCTGAAAAAAAATGTAAAGTAGCGCTGTTTAAACATTGAAGTTCGTTCGTTCGTTTGTTCATTCGTTCGTTTGTTCATTCGTTCATTCGTTCATTTGTTCATTCATTCATTTGTTCGTTCGTTTGTTCGTTCATTTGTTCGGTCGTTCATTCATTAATTTTCCTTTTCGTTTGTTCGTTCGTTTGTTCGTTTGTTCGTTTGTTCATTTGTTCATTTGTTCATTCGTTCGTTCGTTCATTCGTTCGTTCATTTGTTCGTTAGTTCGTTAGTTCGTTTGTTCGTTTGTTCGTTCATTCATTCATTCATTTTCCTTTTCGTTTATTCGTTCGTTCATTTGTTAATTCATTCGTTCGTTCTTTCATTTGTTTGTTCGTTCATTTGTTCGTTCATTTGTTCATTCGTTCATTCGTTCGTTCATTCATTTGTTCGTTTGTTCATTTGTTCGTTTGTTCATTCATTCATTTTCTTTTTCGTTTGTTTGTTTGTTTGTTCGTTTGTTCATTCATTCATTCGTTCGTTCGTTCATTTGTTCGTTCATTTTTTTGTTCGTTCATTCGTTCATTTGTTTGTTTGTTCGTTCATTCATTCATTCATTTTCCTTTTTGTTCGTTTGTTCGTTCGTTTGTTAATTCGTTCATTTGTTCGTTCGTTCATTTGTTCGTTTGTTTGTTCATTCGTTTATTCGTTCGATCGTTCATTTGTTCGTTCGTTCATTTGTTCATTTGTTTGTTCATTCGTTCGTTTGTTCGTTCGTTCGTTCGTTCGTTCGGTCATTCGGTCATTCGTTCATCCATTCATTTTCCTTCGACTTCACTTTTTCACTTCACTTCTTCCAGCCAGGGCTTTACATTAACTTTTTTGATCACAGCCACTGTGGCTAGTAGATTTCCAACATTACTAGCCACTCGCCATTTTCACTAGCCACACTTTTGTTGCTGGGAAATCTATTTTATATGCAGAAATTTGACTTCGACATGCGAAAATGACTTGATTTAGATTTTGTGTTATGTCCACTTGCCTCCTCATTCATTTCACTGTTCTGTGTGTTGCGTATGAACTTGCTCAATGTGCATGAGCAAATGGGTTGCATTGCAATTAGTTGTTTACTTTCACATGACTTTTCAGGGCTCAAAATTAAGGATTTACCGAATTTATCTCTGACCAAACCAAAAATAAATAATTATTTCTTAGCCACAAATTTTAAATGTATCAAACAAGAAAAATATCGCTTTATACATTTTTTTTTTAATTCAACAAACTTTTCTTTAAAAAATTGACATTAAGTGAAGTTTATTTATAAACAAATTTCGAGGAGATCATGTGCTTATGATTGCTTGCAGCTGGTCCCGCATGTTACTGTGGAGTGACGATGACAACGGAGGTGAGGATCCAAGTGCAGATTTTAATGAAGTCAGTATAGCAGCGGTCATCGGGGCAAACAGATATATACAGGCGATCAGAATCGTAGTCAAAACAGGCAGAAGGTCGATAAGGCTGGCGGCAGGCAAGGACACCGGATATCAAGGCTTAGATCAAAACACAGAAAAACAGGAACAAAGAAAACGCGTTGTAAGTCACTAAACAGATGAACAATACTCAGCAATGACTGAGCGTGTGTGTGCTGCTTATGTAGTGTATGTAATCAGTCTCAGACAGTCCTCCGGTGGATTGTGTGCGCAATCAGTCGTGATAAGGAACAGGAGTGTGTGTGTGCTGCATGGCTGGAAATGTAGTCCTTAAACATGGCTGATTTGTAGTTCTGACTGTGGAGATCGCTGGTGATCGTGACACTGCATTATTCAATTTATGATTCACCAATCAGACGATTCCTAAGCCACTGAAAATAGTTCCATATCAGAATCAGAATCAGTTTTATTGCCAAGTGTGCTTCACACACAAGGAATTTGCTTTGGCTACAGAAGCTTCCAGTGTACATAAAGTGACAAGTGACAACACAGAATAAATATGAAAAAAAGACGATAGACACTAAACAGAGATGCAGCCAGTCCAACGATCTGGATGTTGAAATGTATGTACAGATTTGTTATAAATATACAGGTTATAAGGTGCTGTGTGCAAATGCGTAAGAAGTATTGCAATGTATATTGTTATAAGGGGCTATGTACAAATGCGTAAGGAGAAGTATTGCATTGTATATTGTTAGAAGGTGCTGTGTACAAGTGCGTGTGAGAAAGTATTGCACATTTATTGCACAATAGGAGAAATATTAACTGTTCATGAGGTAGATAGCCTGAGGAAAGAAACTTTTCCTGTGTCTGGCTGTTTTTGTGCTCTGTGCTCTGTAGCGCCGGCCAGACGATAACAGTTCAAACAGGAAGTGTGCTGGGTGTCCAGGGTGATTTTGCGAGCCCTTTTACTCACTCTGGAAGAGTACAGTTCTTGAAGTGTAGAAAGGGTAGTGCCAGTGATTCGTTCAGCAGGCCGGACTATTTGCTGTAGTCTACGGAGGTCGGTTTTGGCAGCTGAGCCGAACCAGACGGTTATTGAAGTGCAGAGGATGGACTGGATGACAGCTGAGTAGAACTGCACGAGCAGCTCCTGTGGCAGGTTGAACTTCCTCAGCTGACGAAGGAAGTACAGTCTCTGCTGGGCTTTCTTCACAATAGAGTCTATAGAATTGATTAACAGGATTGATTAATAATAATAATAATAATAATAATAATAATAATAATAACAACAACAACAACAATAATAATAATAATAACAACAACAACAACCACAACAACAGCAATAATAATAATAATAATAGAACAATAATAATAATAATAATAATAACAATAATAACAATAATAACAATAATAATAATAATTATTATACAAATTTGACATCAGTTCCCCCAGTCCCCCCCTGCATTTACCACCCTAACGAAACTTAACGAAATGAAGCTTTAGAATTGATTAGGCTGACGCTTTCCATGGCTGCATCTTTTTGTCGCTGGACTGTAGTCAAAGAAACAGGTGCAGAACACAGGTAGGTGACCCTGAAGGTCAAAGGGCAACCAGGGTTAAACTCCTGCAGATATGCACCTGAATTCAATCATATCCCCTTATGGCATTATGAATACACACACACACGCACACACTCACTGACTGAGCGAGGGAAATGTGTCATCTCCACTATCTCATTTAATTACGACAGTTTGCCAGCTGACGTTTATTTGGGTAGTTCCTCTAGGGATCTGCGTCTCCTCTTGCAATTACAGTCACAGTCTTTCTTACACTGTTTTTAAGGAGACGCTGCCTGAAGATGCAGGAAATGACACATTTATAGACTAACTTATTTATTTATTTTTATTTTATTTTATTTTTTTGCCTTGGTGGAATCTTTTTTATTTTATTTTACTTTTAATTGTTAAGAGAACACACAGTCTGAAAAAACAATATAATGAAATATATCAATTCAAACACCCTTTCTATGTAAAATAAAAAGTGTTATGGATTTGTTTTGTTGCATGCTTGTTTTTGCTTATTCAGTACTATAAAATTGGTTTTAAACTTTATTCTTTGTGGTGATATAAAGCTCTTCATAGATTTTAAATGTAACATTTAGTGTGCTTTCACACTTTCACACCCAAGTTCGATTGTCTCCCCTTGCCACCTTCTCGGTTGGTTTGTGTTCACACTGTCTTTTTTCCTTCTGAATCGCGGTACGCTTGCGTCATCTAGCCAATGTTTCGTTTACGGCTGTTGCCAGGTGACGGACACGAAAGCAAAGCGCCAAAATGAACATTTGGTTTAGAACATACAGAAAGCGGCTCGCGTCTATGTGCCGAAAACATATTATACATGTTCAGAACATCACGTGATGTCCCAGCTGTTTTTGGAGGAGACAAGCAGACATTATCACTGTGTTTGCTCTGGCTCAGTCGCGTTTGTCAGCACGTGATACTCAGACACACACACACAAACACTAATGAACGTTATAAAAACTATAGTTTGCTGTACTGTTGACGGTTCACTTCCGGCTTTTGGTACGATTGCATTCATAAGTGTACCAGAGTTCACATGAACCGTACCCCAGACCACCTCTTTCAGGCGGACTCGGGTACGGTTCACGGGTGCGCACCGGATTTCAGAAGACGTGTTCACACTAGCTAAACGTACCATAATATGAGGTCAAACGAACCCGGGTGCGGACCAAAAGTGCTAGTGTGAAAGCACCCTTAGAAACCTGCAGATATCCAGCATAATGGAACAATGAGAGGCAATTTAAAGTTTAGCGTCTTTTGCAAAAACTAAAGCATAATAAAAATTCTAATAAAATGTAAACACAAATTTAGATTAGCAAATCAGTCCTATTTAATTGAAAATTAAAATGAAAATATAAAAATGAAATCTAATACGAAATGTAAACTAAAACTATACTATTTTACAAACATAAACACACTATTATGTGATTTGTTGACTACTTAAAAAGGTGAGTAAATCCATCGCCTTAAAATTATTAAGTAAATTAATTATATGCGGACGACGCAGTGACGCAGTGGGTAGCGCTGTCGCCTCACAGCGAAAAGGTCACTGGTTCGAGCCTCGGCTAGTTCAGTTGACATTTCTATGTGGAGTTTGCATGTTCTCCCTTTGATTTCGTGGGTTTCCACCGGGTGCTCCGGTTTCCCCCACAAGTCCAAAGACACAGGTGAATTGGGTGAGCTAAACTGTCCATAGTGTATGTGTGTGAATGAGAATGTATGGATGTTTCCCATGATGGAAGGCCATCTGCTGCGTAAATCATATGCTGGATAAGTTGGCGGTTCATTCCGTTGGGGCAATCCCAGATTAATAAAGGGACTAAGCTGAAAAGACAATGAATGAATGAATAAATTAAATGCATAATTATAAAATCAAGTCAACTTAACCATTCCAAGTCACAACAGATTTGCCCTCTTTTTAAAGTAAAGTCAACTTGTTGCTTTAAAGGCAATGAGTTTACTCAATCTTGTAAAGTATCTAATCTCTTTATACAGTGCAGATGTTCAGCATTATGAGCACATTTTCGAAGTCATGAGGGGCATCAACAACTAAAGTCTGGTGGACGTCAAAAAATAAATGAATATGCACATATGCAAATGAGGTTTGAGAGATGCTCAGCTTTTTTTCTGTAGATAGCTGTCAGAAAAAACAGTCATACACAATGATAAATGACTTTGGTGGTCATCACTGGTCACCATATGTTTTGATTGCGTGGTATAAAGTGATAATGTTTGTATATAGTGCTCTCCCTCGCTCTCTTTCTCTCTATGCTAATGTTTTGTCTGTAATTTTTGCAAATTAAAGGACTGAATCATGTTCGTTTAGGCTCTTTAGAGAGCAGACGTCGCTGTGTGCGTTTGCAAACTCTTTTAATACTGTAGATGATCACGCTGAACTCGAACACACACCTCCACATGGATCTGAAAGCTCTTATTAAGCATGATTTAATTCTGTTCCAGCTTTCTTTGTGCTGCTGGGAAGACACTGAATTAATGGTATTACAACGAATGAATCTGTGGATCACTTTCGCATTAGATTACAGGGGATATCTGTGGATTAAAACTGAGGTATTTAGAAAAAACAACCTGAGTGCGGAATAATTCTGGAGATTACCAAAGCATATCACTATCGTTTGTTTTTGAAACCGTATATTTATTGAAAGAATATTGAGACTGGGTGGCATAGTGGCTCAGTGGTTAGCACTGTGGCCTCACAGTAAGAAAGTTGCTGGTTCGAGCCCCAGCTGGGTCAGTTGGCATTTCTGTGTGCTCTGGTTTCCTCCACAGTACAAACACATGTGCCATAGGTGAATTGGATGAACTAAATTTGCTGTAGTGTATGACACCGGGTTTATACTTCTGCATCGAGTGATCGGCGTGACCCATCGTGCATGCCTGCAATAACACTTCCCAAACACTAGCTGGCAGTAGGTTTTTGTGATTATTTGTGTCGTGTTTCTTCATTGGTGTTTTGTTTTTTCTGAACGCTACCTTAATGTACAAGTAGCTAAAACTCGCTCATTCTGAAGCGGGAGCTGGCGAACGTGCAACAACTTTAATCATAAGGTAAACACAAAATAACAGCTTCTATCTGGAGCTCGACACTTGTAAACACTCGCTCCAACTGGTTTGCTCAGCTCTTACATCCCGCCCGCACTCGTCAGTGCTAAAAAAAAGCTGACCAATAAGAGAGCTTTCGCTACACGTCGTTGCATGTAGTCTGCGACATGTAGTTACAGCCACGGCGAGGGGTATGCGACCACACGAAGGCTGCTCTGGAGCATACCCGTGGGCTTGAAGCGAAAGTATAAATCAGCCTTGAATCTGTGTGCGAATGTGAGATGGGTGTTTGCCAGTACTGGGTTGCAGCTGGAAGGGCATCTGCTGTGTAAAACATATGCTGGATAAGTTGGCGGTTCATTCTGCTGTCGTAACCCCTGATGAATAAATGGACTAAGCCCAAAAAAATATACATTTTCATAAAAATAAAAATAAAAACTTCACAATTAATTACTAAATTAGTAGAACTGAATGAAAAACACTCAAAGCACTTTTTTCTATACTTTGTGAAAGAGATTATCTAAATATATATATATATATTTGGAGTTTTTTGCTAAAAATATTTCTACTTTTCTGCAACTTTACTCTCCTTCACAATGTTGTTGAATGACGTGTGCTTCATGAAAGCTCTATACTGTAATTATTAAAAAAACACTAACAATATCTGAGTGAAAATTGTTTCTACATGACACATTCTTCCATTTACAGATTAGTATTTGGATCTGTTCCTCACTATCACAATACTTTAATGATGATTTTCAGAGGTTTTTTGCCCTTAAAGGTGCAGTACTGTATGTAAGTTTGACAACCAGTGGTTGAACTAGGTATTGCGCTCCTGGATCAAAGCAGATGCTTGGGCGGGTTGCCAGATTGAGGACAGGAGCGACAGGGGTGCTCTAAATAAATGCAACTGCATGCAATAGATGGGATATTTTCCATATTAAAAGTAGTTTTTATCCTAACCAACACCTCAAATTGATATATTAGAATCTATTTCTCACAGCTGAACAACAGAAAACTGACAATGATCAGCTCAGGTGCACCTCATGTGCTTTATTCAGTGTTAAATGCTAACAATGTGAGTTTGAAAACCATTTTACATGACATTTATTGGCATATACTGAAAGCAGCAGCAGATAGTTCACCTCAGATCTGGAGAATAAAATAAACCGCTCGAAATTGAACTCTAGAACTGAACACATATCAGTGATTCAGCATCTACATTTAATAATGTTAAAGAGGGTTTATATGGTAGTAAATAGATTATAAACCTTACCATTTCGTGGGTGAGTGCATATTCTGTGCTTCTGAACGGCTGTATTTACATTTCTGTCATGTTTCGTCTGGTGCAAACAGCCAAATTGCTCATCACTGCGTATCTCGTCATGTAGCGTGTTGTTAGGACACGCTGTTACAATGTAACCTGCTCATAATGTTTACGCTCGTAGTATTTATTTCATTTGCTAATTAATAACATCATGTGGAATTGAATCTGTATATTTCAGAGTCTGCTACTGTCCACCGGAGGTCGCATTTCTGTCACGTACACATGCTTTCAGAGCATACCTGCCAACACTCCCGTTTTTCCCGGGAGTCTCCCGTATTTCACATCCATCTCCCGCCACCCTCCCGGTTTGTTATTTCTCCCGGGAAACTTCCGTAATTTGTACGTCCCAATGCAGTTTTTAAAAATGCACTTTTGTTCATATTTGTCAAGTTGCCAGATCTTAAGTTCATCACCTCACACAATTGACGCAATATTCAAAATCTTATAACATATTTTACCTCAATCTGGCAACATACGTTACAACTCAGGTGCGCTGTTGATTTCTGCGCAGGAGGTAGATGCGGGACTTGAACGGTGGCAGTAGCAACAAGCAGCTGCGTCAGTAGTAGTACACATGATGGAAGGAAAAGAGTCAGGTTGTGCTTCGGCACAGAAAAAAATATATACATGTAAATTTAACAGCAGCTGGACGGAAGAATTCAAGTGTTTGTCTAGAAGCCACCTTGACGACGCCCACGCTTTCTACAAGGTGTGTTGATTTTAATGTCGGACACGGTGGGAAAAGCAACATCACTCAGCATGTGAAATCACAACGGCACTAAAATTATAAATTATGTTAAAATTATTAATAATGTCTAATTCCTTAGAGAGTTTATTGTTATCGTTTCGCTTTAGAAGACCTTATTGTGTCACCAGGAGCCATGGATATTGCTTTAGGCTCATCTGTATGTTTATTTTGTTATTTGTATCCCCTGTTGATAATCTCCCGATTTTCAAAAACAAATGTTGGCAGGTATGTTTCAGAACCTCTCTGAATTAATAAATGAAATACGTGGTTTTCCACCAAGGCAACCCGGGGTGCTGAAATATAATTGGCTAAACTGGCATTGGGTGGGTTAAATAACCAAAACAAAGACAGGCGTTCCAGCACGGAAAACACATTTTCAAAGCAGAATATCTGACTTCAGCATTGTTTTTCAGATACACATGTTCACTTAGCATGTTTCTGAAACATCTGCAAACATATTATGGTGTTTTAATGCTTTAGAAGAGTCAAACACTTACATACAGCACCTTTAAACGCTTTCATTGTGCCGATATAAGCGAGTGAGCGAACGCTGACAGTTTTTCATGAATGTGTGATCTATTCCTTTAATTAAATGTTCTAATCTATCTCTGCTGCTCTCTCTGTATACGACATCAGACAGTGGCTGTGATGTCATTAATGCTCAGACGTGTAATCTCTTCCGTCGTGCCGGTAATCGCTCTGAGAGATGGTTTTTCTGTATGGGATTTCTAATATCTCCGTCCGTCTGAATTAACTGCGTTCGTCACGTCGAGCGTGTGAATGGCGAATGTTAGCGTTTATCTGTCCTGCGAGAGACTCAGCAGTTTCATTCACACGTACAGACGGGACAATCAGAGCCCGACCACGCTCTCGCTGATTAATGCGACACAAATCCAGCTGTCAATCAAACCGACGATCAATCAGCTCTAAGCTTTCGTTTTAACCTCGTGAAGCCTGACATATCAAATCAATTGGATTTTATTGAGACCCAACAGGAAAGGTTTGCAATGTGTGTTTTTGTCGAGTGTTATATTTGATTTGTCAGGCTTTTCAAGTTTGTGAAGCAAGTTTACATTATTTTGTGCGTTGGTTCCACTTAAATGAAAATACATTTAAAAAACTCGACTAATGTAACCATTTAGAAGAAATCGCCATGATTTATATTACGCCCCAAGTCTAGAGGAAAGCAACATGCATACCTGTCAACATTGGGATGTGAAAATAAAGGATACGCCCAACATTATAATGGATAACACCCATCCATTTTATTTTATTTTATTTTATTTTATTTTACTTTACTTTACTTTACTTTACTTTACTTTACTTTACTTTACTT
>CAIGQQ010033255.1:3133478-3148062 GCA_903798035.1 Danio albolineatus
ATATATATATATATATATATATATATATATATATATATATTTGGGCTGTCCAAGAATTAATCGTGATTAATCACATCCAAAATAAAAGTTTGCTTTGACATAATATGTGTGTGTTATAAATATTTATTATGTATATGTGATAAACACATTCATAGAAGCCAAAACTATATATAAAAAAGTTACATCAAAGTAGTTACATCATATTCAAATGTAAAATTTGTATTATACACATATATTTTTTATATATCTAAATATAAACCAACATTTTATCAAGTATATGCATGTGTGTATTTATATATTCATAATAAAATATACACAGTACACACACAAATATTATGTCAAACTTTTATTTTGGATGTGATTAATCACGATTAATTTTTGGACAGCCCTAATATATATATATATATATATTTTTTTTTATATATATGTGACCCCATAGCAGATTTAGGTGGAGCTGGGGTGGGGGAGGGTCTCTGAAATTATGCTGCACATGCTAACATAAAACATCATTGAGCATTTTGGTGAAGTTTTATGAAGTAATTTCGAAAGAAGCACATGATATGATTGATCGCGGCTGGTCTAACATCTGTAATCAGCAATAACCCCTGAAATAGAGACTGAACCAAAGGAAAACAAATGAATAATCGAATGAATTAATATTAATGATTATTAAAAGGTCAGACTTCATTTTGAAGTGCATTTATCATTATTAACAAACTATTAACCATGACTTTTGCCTCAATAAACTGCTGATTTGCAGATTAATTACTAGGTAGTAGGTCAAAGGTTAGGTTTAGGCAGTAGGGAGCACGCAGAATATGTATTTTATAAGCATTAATAAACAGGCAATTTCTAAAAAAATAGCCAGGTAATAAGCCACTATATAGTGAGATTTTGTACTTACTGTAACCTAAAGTCTTCACAAATTTGAACCACTTAAATGAAAAATAATCAATATTGCAATAAAATATCACTGTACGTCACAGTGGCGTAGTGAGTAGCACGATCGCCTCACAGCAAAAAGGTTGCTGGTTCGAGCCTCGGCTGGGTCAGTTGGCATTTCTGTGTGGAGTTTGCATGTTCTCCCCGTGGTTGTGTGGGTTTCCTCCGGGTGCTCCGGTTTCCCCCACAAGTTCAAAGACGTGGTATAGGTAAATTGGGTAAGCTAAATTGTCCATAGTGTATGTGAGTGAATGAGTGTGTATGGGTGTTTCCCAGTGATGGGTTGCAGCTGGAAGGGCATCCGCTGCTTAAAACATATGCTGGATAAGTTGATGGTTCATTCCGCTGTGGCGACCCAAGGGACTAAGCCGACAAGAAAATGAATGAATGTGCTCAGGCATGCTTTTGATTATTAAAATATAATTAAAAAAAGTGAATTAAACGATCAAGGAAAAATGGGAACCTACAATTTGGGGAAAACTTCATTTGAATTGGGAGAAAAATTAAACATTTCACAGGGTACTATAATCATTTTTCAAAAAATATCAAATTATCAAACTGTTTGTAAAAGGCGGCACGATGGCTCAGTAGTTAGCACTGTTGCCTCACAGCAAGAAGGTCGCTGGTTCGAGTCAAGGTCAGTTGGTATGCGCTATAGGTCAATTGGATGAACTAAATTGGCAGTACTGTGTCTGTGCGTGTGTGTGTGTGTGTGTGTGTGTATGAATGAGTGTGCATAGGTGTTTCTTAGTACTGGATTGTGGCTGGAAGAGCAACCGCGGCATAAAACATTTGCCAGAATAGTTGGCAGTTCATTCCGCTGTGGCGACCTCTGAAATAGACACTAAACTGAATGAAAATGAATGAATAAATTAATAAATTATTTTTGATGATTAATAAAAGTTCACACTTAAATTTTTTTTTTCAATCCTCACAATTAACAAACCATTAATTATTACTCTTGCCTCAATAAACTCCTAATTTGCTGATTAATTAATAGGTAGAAGGTAAAAATTAGGTTTAGGAATTAAGGATGTAATATCTTGCAGAATATGTATTTTAAGAGTACTAATAAACAGCCAATATCTTAATAATTGCCAGACAATGAGCCACTGGATAACAGTGAGAATTGATACTTACTCTTACCTAAAGTGTTCACAAATTTGTACCTATGCGATAAAATATCCTGTTACAGCTTTATAAAATCAACATTATTTTTCAAAATTCCAAATGTATCCTTTAAAACAGTGTTTCTCAACTGGTGGATTTGAACATTTTCAGTGGGTCGCGGAGTGTGTGGTCAAAAAAACAAAAAAAAGTTTAATTTTTAAGTTGTTTTGCGTATACCGGACTTTTATTTTGAAATGCGCGCACGACAACCGATCCCTTTGGAATCGACGTGGAAAGCGGCACGTTGCAGAGCAACATAAAGAGATGTGATAAGACGCATTCATGTGATAAGACGCTGAAACAGAAATTCAGTGAAGTGCGATCAAACCCATCCCATTCATAACTACGTATTTGTATGAAAGTGGCTTCTCTTCCTTGGTGCAGCGTGACTCCAAGCAAAGGAACAGGTTGTACATAGAGCACGATCTTCGGGTAGCACTGTCTACCATCACTCCTGACTTTGAAACTCTTATCACATCAGTAAAGCACATCCTCAGTTATCTCATTATCTTCCCAAATTACTGTTAAGTGAAACAGATGTTTATAATTGCTGTCATATTAGATGTAAAAATGATTATGGATGTTTTAATCGTTTTACATTTTGCTGGTTTGTTCTGTTTAACAGGATCAGTGTTCATGTTTTATTAACAGTTCAGTTTTGTTTATGGTAACAACCTTTCCTCACCCTAACCGCTGTTTACAGTATTTGTCGTTTTTACTTTGTAATATTTCTATAATTTGATACATTTTGTTAAATGTCAGCAATAAAATATTGTTTATTTGTAAGTCTTGCTGATTTTCTCATGAGTTTTCTGTCACTACTTGTGTATGTTAACAAATAAATACAAATTAATTATAATTCCTAAAATTATATTACAGTTCCTAAAAATTTGGGTCGCGGCTTGATGATCATGTAAAAATGTGGGTCCCGTGGCCAAACCAGTTGAGAACCACTGCTTTAAAAAATGACTGAATCGAAATACTTCATAGGGCCCTAGATGTGACTCAACAAAACTAGAGCGCTTCCATTATAAATCACTGGTGCTGAAAGCAGGTGACAGAACAGAACAGCACTAAACTAGAGCGCCCACGCTATCATCACTGAAGGTGAGAGAGAGAGAAACACGCAATGCCAAAAAAACTAGAACGCTTCCTTTAAAATGCACCGCTTCTCACGGGACACTATGCAGGACTGCACAGAAGCCTTTTGGGTAAAGCTAGTTGAAGCCATCTCAGCACTATCTACTACATCACTCTAAAAGCCCTATTAAAGAGAGAAAACCGCAGTCGCAAAATTACCTTTTAATGTGCAGCATGACAGAATTAGTGCAGCCGCTTTATAATAGTCTCAGGAAAGCAACACAACTAGAACAGTGGCGTTAAACACACGCAACTAGAACGGCTCAGGGTTTTAACTTCATTGGTTTACAGTTGACGTGTCGCAGCCGAGTACTGAAGCGTTAAACTCAGTGTTGTGATGATACTGAAGGTAATTCTCCTTCTCGGGGACGGAGAGAGCGATAAGCAGCGCCTCATAATAGCGTTCTCATCTCTGCTCTCTTGGAGATGAGCCCGGACATAAATACAGGTATAAAAAAAAACCGAAAGCTGAAATAATGGGCCGAGCCTTATCTCCAGGGGTGTTTTTTATTGGCTGCTCTGTGAGCGTCTAATCATCTGCTGCGTCAGGACACTGGGACACACAGAGACGTCCGATAAAGCGCTAATGGAGTTGCTACATTAACATACACGAGAGCCAGCCACAATTACAGCTTTGTCTTTTTTAACGCTGTTTCAGAAAGTGATGGTCAGCGAGTCGATGTACAGTCTAACTCGTTGGAATGATGCACAAATATTCACATGGTAATGGATTTAAAGTGGACCCTATTTTACAAGATGTAAAATAAGTCTCTTATCTCCCTAGTGTGTGTGAAGTTTCAGTTAAAAATACTACACAAGTGATGTTTTATAGCTTTTTGAAACTGTCCCCTTTAAGGTTTTGATCTAAATTGTTTCGAGTTGGTGACTGTTGCTTTAAATTCAAATGAGATTATGCTTTTTTCAAAAGAGGGTGGAGCTACAAATGCCTATGCGTCACCATAGAATAGGCATAGGTGAATAATTCTATTCATAGGTGAACAGATTTGATAAGCCATCAGTGCTCTTTGTTTGTTTATTCAGATGGCGAAGTTAGTTTCTAGTTAGTTAGTAGTTCGTAGAGTTCATAACTCAGAAGACAGAAGACAGACCTTTGTCAAAATGATTAACTGTTACTGAGTTTACAGTACGTTAATATCTGTACAATATTAAAGACTGAAAGATCGGCTGTAAATTCTGCTCTCCGAGTGTAAACACTGCAGTCAAACAATTGCTTTTGTGTAAAATTTTCACCGCATTTTGTGACAGGATAGTCTGCGGAGGGTTTTTATTTCTGCCTTACGCCGCGCGGTATCAAACACTCCATTAA
The DNA here is from genome assembly GCA_903798035.1 of Danio albolineatus. NCBI lineage: Eukaryota > Metazoa > Chordata > Actinopteri > Cypriniformes > Danionidae > Danio > Danio albolineatus. Next base: position 3,138,058 of record CAIGQQ010033255.1, read on the forward strand.
AACAACACTCTTAATAGTTTCTCACACCTTGTTTGTCACTGGGGACACGCGGGAAATGTTCCTGGATTAAAGTGAAAGTGCCAAACTGCCGTTAAAGTGTACAGATTAATAATTTGGCTAATAATTATATGACTGATGTCCATGTGAACAGTCACTGTCTTTCTGTCTTTCCCCTGCGTCTGTGTGTGTGCGTCGCTTGTTTGAAAATGAGTGCGTGCACAAATGGAAACTCCCATCTTTATGCAAAACCTTCCCTCATTCCCTCCCCCGACACTCCCACCTAAACAGAGCTGGACACACCCACTTTCCTGAGCTTTTCCAGACTGTAGGTGTGAAAACATCCAGCTGAGCCCGGGGTGGGGGGGGTTTGTGGCCCTTTAAATGTGTCAAAACTGTTAAAAGTAAACAAAAAAATAGCCTGCTTAAAAATAACAGATATAAAAAATATTATCGGACTTTTCCTAAAGTGAGTTTGCGTATAAAACAATTTAATTTGCACCAAAAAATATATTTTTCTCTAAATAACTTGTTACTCCGCCTCATTTAGCACCATCATTGACGTTATAAATTATAACTAAAGTGATTCAAACAATGGATCTGTGACAGAACAACTACACTGTAAAACCCCAAAAGTTAAGGTAACTCAAACCATTTGAGTGGTTTGAGTTCCATAACTAATCCTAATGAATACTGTGAACTTAATCTTTTTGAGTAAACGAAGCAATCTTTCCACAGTAAAACCCAATAAATGAAGAGAACTCAAACTAACTGAGTATACTGCATACCTGTCAACATTGGGATGTGAAAATGCGGGATAGAACTGTAAAATATGGGAGAATCCCAGGAAATACGGGAGGGTTGACAGGTATGGTATACTGTAAAACCCAACAGGTTAAGGCAACTAAAACCGTTTAAGGAAACCGATTGCTACAAGCCATTTGAGTTAAAAAACGAATCTGTATGAGCACCGTGTACTTACTACATTTAAGTTGAAGTAATGAGGTATTTAACTAACTCTTTACCTACAACACTGAGTTCAAAACTCTTTTAAGATGAATAGCATTAACTTTCAGTAATTTGAGTTAACTACACTCATTTAATTTGATTAAGTTGACTGTTGGGTTTTACAGTGTACGGTTTTGGGAAACACTCATCATTACATCGTCCAAACGATGCGTCGTACTATGGTAGTTCAGTTAAAAGTTACATTGTTGTTTGGAATCCACCTATCCATTTAAGTCCACCAATAATCCTTAAACATGTCCAGTTATAAACCTCTATCTTTGACATTTCATTTAGTGAAGTTACTGTAGGTTTTATATGCATTTATGTGTTGTTAAATATCCGGTCATGTTAGCTTATATGAATCTATCACTTGTTTCTGCTTTATTTTTTACTTGTTTTTCTGTAGCGATTCAAAAATAAGCACAATATCCCCTCCTGTTCACCAGGAACTGTTATCCCATAAGTGGAAAACTTTCCAATGGAAAGGAGTTGATATCAGTAACACTATACTGAAATAAATCTTGCACGCAATCCGCTGACACACAAACCCAACAACGGTAGCACCTATTAAAAGTTTTGCAAAGCCTGTATTTATTTCTCATTTGGAGCCATTTAGTCTACATTAAAACTTCAAACCGCTCTGGCCTGTTTTGAAGCACTCGAACTGCTCTGTCGGCTTTCATTATCGATGTAATGCTCAAACCTGAGCTTTGAATCAATGTTTCTGAGTCGAGAACAAACCTCTCTTTAAGCTCGCCGACAGCAGTTCATGCTCACTGACATTAAAGGCAAACAGAAACATATTCTGAATGCAAAGAAATTAGTTGTGAGCTCTTGTAGAGACACTTTTTCAGTGCAGCTGCACAAGTGTGAGGTTCCTGACGCATGCTGGGTTCACACCAAATGTAAATTGAGTTACCTGACAAAAGTCTTGTGGTCGATCCCAGTTGTAAGAGCAACAAATAATAACTTGACTTCTAGTTGAACATTTGGAAAAGTGGCAGAAGGTCAATTTTTGTGATGAATCATCTGTTGAACTGCATCCCAATCATCACCAATACTGCAGAAGACCTACTGGAACCAGCATGAAGCCAAGATTCTCACAAAAATCAGTCAAGTTTGGTGAAGGAAAAATCATGGTGTGGAGTTACATTCAGTATGGGGGCCTGCGAGAGATCTGCAGAGTGGATGGCAACATCAACAGCCTGAGGTATCAAGACATTCGTGCTGCCCATTACATTACAAACCACAGGAGAGGGCAAATTCTCCAGCAGGATAGCGCTCCTTCTCATACTTCAGCCTCCACATCAAAGCTCCTGACAGCAAAGGAGGTCAAGGTGCTCCAGGATTGGCCAGCCCAGTCACCAGACATAAACATTATTGAGCATGTCTGGGGTAAGATGAAGGAGGAGGCGTTGAAGATGAATCCAAAGGATCGTGATGAACTCTGGGAAAGCTTTCTTTGCCATTCCAGATGACTTTATTAAGTTACTAGAGTCATTGCAGAGATGTGTGGATGCAGTCCTTCAAGCTCATGGGAGTCATACACAATATTAATTCTTTCTCCACTGCAGCATGACTTTATATTCTATACTGGACATAATTTCTGTTCAGTGACGAGACTTTAGTCTAAGCAAAGTCAGACCTTACTGTCCTAATAAATTAATAAAATTAATTACCTATATTTATTAATTATTTGACCTAAATTTGGTCAAATAAGCGTAATCTAGAGGCCTTTACCTTACATATAAGCCACTTCTGATAAGCCACTTCTGATAATGATCAACTAGAAGTCATGCTATTATTTTCCTAAAACTTTAATGGGTGATAAGACTTTTGTCAGGTAATGTACAAAGAGCCTGCGATTGCGCGAATAGAGGTGAATTCCCATGGCGTGAATTTAGGGAAATGTGCGACACATTTGCCAAGTTCGAAAAAATGTAACTCAAGCAGTGTCACGGTTTATGGGTTTGTGTGTTCTTTCTGTATGTGTCATGCCTTGTGTGTTGTCGTGTGCGAGGGTGTGTGTTTGTTTACCTTTTTGTGTTGAAAGCGTGCTTTCCAACCAGCTGACTTTATCAGTTTATGGGTATATATTTCAGCTTGTGGTTACTACCGGTTATCAGTCCGTGTCCCTAGTGTCCTTGTTCCTGTCTGTTGTCTCTCAGGTGTCTTCGCAGTCTGTTCGTCCGTTTACGTCTTCTTTTGGGCCAGTGACTCTCTTTTGTTTTTATACGCTCTTCTCCAGTTATTCCAGTCGTATCCTTCATTGCTTATTATTTCATTAAATACTTGCATTTGGTTCCTCTCTGTCTGGTGTCGTGACAAGCAGAAAACTAGCATGAGGTGAAAAACATCTTGTGAGTATTTTAGAGTGATGTGATGCCTCACAGCATAACATTACCTGTTTACATCTTATAATTGCCTATAATACAAATATAGTCTAGCAAGATTCTAAATTAAATTAAATGTACTACCAGTTTCTACGTAGAGGTTAGTGTGAGTCTTTGCGTTCGGACATCCACACACACTGAAGATCTTCATTGTGCTCGGAGTCATCGTGAACAATCAACAGATGCATATCTGACACTGATTCATCAGCTTTGTCTCTCTCTCTCCTACTTTTTCTCATTGGGCTCGCAATCTGTCATATTCCGCAGGTCTCTGCTGAGACGGGAAAAACTCTGACGTTGCCATGGACACCTGGCAGAGAGTTGGGCACTCAGAATTCTTCTGGTGTTTGATGGGCAGCGTTTAGTTCAAATCCTCCAGAGGAGAGATGTGTGTGTAAGTGCTCGGTGCAAAATTACATTTCTGACTCACCTGCCAAGGGTGGGTGATTTTTATTTATTTATTTAATTCAAATGCAACATTTTGCCATATTTCGTTCTTAAATGCACATTTTACGGTCTCCGGCAGTGTTTTTTTCTTGGTGTGTGTAACACATACCCTCATTCACACCTGCAGAAAGCACTCAGGCCCCGTTTACACTAGTGCGTTTTCGTTTTAAAACGCATAAGTTTTGCTACGGTTACGCCATACGTCACACTATGCCAGAGTTTTCGAGGCGCGAAACGCTGCTGCCTCGTCTCAGTGTGGATGTGGGAAAACGGATACTTTTGAAAATGGAGACGTTTTTATTATTTTTCTTTTACTGCTCTTATCGTAAACTTGCTCATTTATTATTTTTAAAAAAAAATAATTTATATTTTCATTTTTTTAAATTTATTATTATACATACATATATATATATATATATATATATTCTCTCTTTCAGAGGATATGTTTGTTTATAATTCATACATTTATTTTATTTTGAGGGGATAGTGGGAAAATAAGAAAAATAAGACAATCTGTAATTTTTCCTGCTTTATTGTATACTATGACGTATTGTCTTGTTAAAAACCAATAAAAAAAAAAGAAAAAAAAAGAAAATGGAGGCGTGGCTGTTGAGATCCGCTACGTGATTGGGGCTTTGGGTATTGCGTATCCTTCCTTTATTCGTCAAGTGCACGTGGCTATAACGCCACCGGCAGACGGCAGACCAGCCTTCACTGTAAACACTGTATTTTCGATAGCCATGGATGTTTTATATTCATTTGTTACTTTAAGTAACAACTCGACCTCATTGTCTGTCCACAAAAAGACCTCTCTTGCTTTCTTTACCATCGTGTTCATCGTTCAACCAGCGTTTGTTGACTAACAACAACCAAATGCCGAGCGAGACACATGCTTCCTGTTTATACTTGAACGCACATGCCCAGAGTGCGCGAATGGTCACGTGATATAAGTTTTTGGTGGAGTAGTGTGGAGGGAGATCTGTTGAGAGACGCTGGGTGAAAACGCTAGTGTGGACGCGGATCGTTTTCATGCAAAAACGCCATTTTAAAACTAAAACGCACTAGTGTAAACGGAGCCTCACACACACATCTGTGCTCCAGCATTTCATGTTTTGACTTTCAGCTACCAATAAGAGTTGAGCGCTTTCAAACGTGTACAGAATTGAACTGATTTTCATTCAGGAGTAGTGGGAAAACAAATTGAAATTGTGCGTATTTCATCTGTGGCTGATTATATACTAGTCAAAGACATTCTGCATTAGACGTTTTACAAGTCTAGCTATTACAGCATCACCTAAATAAATGACACGCTTTACCAGGCGAGCTTTATAACCTGGGGGAAGCTGTTAGTGCTGCTGGAGGCACTGGACTAGTGACGGTTAGCAAATATCTTAGTGATCAATGGATATCAAACATGAGACAAGTCATTCTGTACTTGCCTTCTCCGCTTCAAGACATGAACAGTGAATATAAATTGCCATTCCAGGCAACAGTTCACTCCAAGAATGACCAGACTGCTGACATGATCTTATTGCGATCGCTAATGTGAGTTATTACAGGCTCATAATCACCACATCATCATATCGGCAAGGCGTATTGACATCATTTTCTATATTGGACTCATGCCGATGTTTACATTTCAAGCCATTATTGGCCGATTTATTAGGAATTCCAATAACGTTGTGCATGCCTGGTTTGAAAGTCTCGTCAGTTTAAACAGCTGATATATAATTCTCTCAGCGCGCACACATACACACACACACACACACATACACACACACACACACACACACACACACACACACACACACACACACACACACACTCATGCTCAACTGTCAGTCTGTAGAGTATTAAACTTCTCTTTTCCCTCAACTGTCAAAACTCCATAAGGTTATTTCAAAAGCACAAACACACATACACACACACACACAGTCACAAAATGCTGCATTAACTGTATTCACAAACTGTATTAGTATGGAAATTAACTCACTATTAATGCAAATCAACAGTGTCCAGTGCTGAAGGGAATCCTGGAAATGTATGGTAAAAGTAGCATTACTTACCAAAAAACGTAGCGCAAGTAAAGTCAAAATATCTGTTTTAAGTGCTACTCAAATTAGTCAAAGTGGCTCTTCTAAAAGTAGTATTTCACTGTGGAAATGACTTCTTATACCTTACCTAAGCTCTATTTTGGTGTTTTAAGGTGTTTCTGCATTTATTTTAAATTATTTGCCATTCATGGATTACAAATTTAAAATATAAGATTAATTTAATGTGAGAACGCATTACACTAATATATACACTAATTTAATATACCCAAATAAAGCAGGTTGATGCATTCACATACATCGTAATTTGTGTAACCTAAATTTTATTATTTTTTTTATTAAAAAGTGTCAAAAAAGTAATTCATATAAGCCAGTGGTTCTCAACTGGTTTGGCCATGGGAGCCACATTTTTACATGGTCATCAAGCCGCGACCCAAATTTTCAGGAACTATATTATAATTTTAGGAATTGTAATGAATTAATTTGTATTTATTTGTTAACATATACAAGTAGTGACAGACAAATCATAAGAAAATCACCAAGACTTACAGATAAACAATTTTTTATTGACGTCATTGGACAAAATGTATCAAATTATACAAATATTACAAAGTACAACTGCGCATTTCAAAATAAACGTCCGGTATGAGCATTTCAAAATAAAAGTTCGGTATGAGCATTTCAAAATAAAAGTCCGGTATAAGCATTTCAAAATAAAAGTCCGGTATAAGCATTTCAAAATAAAAGTCCGGTATAAGCATTTCAAAATAAAAGTCCGATATAAGCAAAATAAGTTAAAAAATAATGTTTTACACACACTCCGCGACCCACTAAAAATGTTCCCGCGACCCATTTTTGGGTCGCGACCCACCAGTTGAGAAACACTGATATAAGCCACTTCTGATACCAAATGATCAACTAGAAGTCAAGTTATTGTTTGTTGTTCGTAAAACTTTAATAGGTGACAAGACTTTTGTCAGGTAGTGTTCAAAGTAAATGTGATCACGAAAATAGAGTCGAATTCCTGTGACGTGAATTGTGTGGAAGGTGCGACACATTTAATTACAGTTTTAATTTGAAACTACATCTTTAAAACTACTCAATTATGGTAATCTGAATATTTGCAATGTGTTACTTTACACCACTGACAATGCCTCAAACCCTCGGCATGCCTTGGGCAGAAATTGTTCAAATTTGGGATTTTGTGCCAACTACATTCTCAGGAGAAACCTGAAGTTGTATAAAGCGTAATAGGATCACTTTAAATGATTCCACTTGGTAGTCCGCTTGTCGAGCGGCAGTAGCCAGATCCACTTTAATCCACATCTGCCGTTGAGCGAGTGTTAATTCTGAAGCTGCAGTCTTGATCTGTCCAGATGAACGGTCAGCGTGACCTGTAACACTCTCCACTTTCTATTCATTAGAGCTCTTTAATGACCAGATGATACTGAAATTACCCAAATTCATCAGCGGCTGAGCTGGTGCCACTGTCCTCCAGACTCCTGACACAGATGATTTAGCTGTTTAAAGGTCCAGTGGAGTGCTTTGAAATGTGCCTTTTTTATTCAAAACTTGAAGTGATCTCAACTGAAATATAAAGACAGGGTGGGACATACATTAGCTCCTCCCCTTTATAAAAAACAGCATGTTTTTTTATCACAACTCTGCCAGTGAGAGTGCTTGAGATCAAGCGCATCAAATAAATAACAAATTTGAAGTGCCTTGAAGGGGGCGGGGCATGTCAGATGCTAGAGCATTTGATTGGTCAGAATATTTGATGTGAAACTATGTCAAAAAAATCATTGATACATTCAGGCAGAAGTGACAAACTACAAGCTTTGAATGTTTATTTATTTTAAAGAGCCCATATTGTACATTAAAAAAGGTCATATTTTGGTTTTGGGGGTCTTCATTAACAGGCTGATATGCATGCAAGGTTAAAAAACACATTCATTGTCTTATAATCTGCATTTATTTTTACCTCATTATCCCAGCGACTCCCATATGAATCGTTCAGCGATTCATTTGTTCCCAAACAGCTCCTTAGCGCGATGCTAAACTGCGCTGATTGGACCGATGAGTCGATGACCCAGTCTGTTGCGATTGGTCGACAGCACTCAGCGCGAGAGAATGCCCATCAAGGCATAGTGAATACGTGAGCATACCTGCCAACACTCCCGTTTTTCCCAGGAGTAGCCCGTATTTCAGACCCATCTAACGGCACCCTCCCGATTTGTTATTTCTCCCGGAAAACCACCCCCCCGGTCCTCAGCATTTTGGTACGGTCTGTGAAACCCCCGGGTCGCCAACATTGGTCCGATCGCAGCGCCCGAAACACGCTTCACAGGAGTTAAGACAGCTCCCTCCCGAACTCAACCTCCCCAATCTCCCAGCATATTACTCTATTTTTAACCATAACTAAAAAAACAGTGACAGACATTCAGTATTAATGCACACAGCAGCAAAAGCTGACCCATTATGACGCATGATCGCCTCGCATGAGTAGGAACAGCCCATGGTGGCCATAGCAACGACAAACAACAGAGGAACACGAGCTCACAAACGCATTTTAATCCATAAACAAAGCAACACGCGTCGCGTTTTCAAAACACAATTAAATACATAATTTGCAAGCTAGAGAAAACAGCGAGGCAACAGTTTTAATCACACTTACGTTGAAATGGGGGACGAAGGAGAGGTTCTATAGAGGGTGCACGCCAGATTCACGGTGGCAGGGCAGATCAGCCGTCAGGCCACTGGGAAATGTCCCGGTGCTCCCCATGCTCCTTCCGTTAACGACGGTCGGCGAATCCCCCGTTGTAATGGTGTAGATTTTAGAAGCACTCCTCAGAGGGAACACAGCACAAAGCTGGGCTAATGCTGAGGTTTATTTTTGCAAAAATGCCTCACGCACTGACTCTCACAGCTTCATCTTTAGGAAGGGAAAAGAGCAGAACTTTCCCCTCACACTTCAGAGCACTGCGTCCACGACATAACATGATTTAACCTGAATGCGATACAGTGCTTGTCATCTTCCACTTTCTCTTCCTGTCTGTGGGCGGGCCGGGATTTTCAACTTTCCCGGGGTCTGCGCGTGCAGCTAGTGGGCGGGGCTTATGTTTTGTGTTCATGTCATGCCGAAACGGCTAAAGACTCGTTATAGCAACGATTCATTTGAAGAACGATGAGTCGACTCTTTTATATATGAATAAATAGTTTTAAACACTGTGCACTTTCAGATTTAAGCCTCAGCTGGACATTTCACTTCACTTAGAGCTGTGGTACACACTGCATGCAAGCTCATTTTCAAAAACCCATAATATGGGCTCTTTAAAGCAAACTTTGTCACTGTTTTGGAGCACATTAGTTTATAGATATCCTTAAAACTAACATACTTATCCTAACATCTAGTAAACTGTATTTTAATTTCACAGGATCTTTAAACGCTATGCGAGAAACCGCTTTCCCAGTGAGAGCTTGACTTCAGCACACTGAAAAAGATGACTTGTTGGATTTTCTAAATGTTTTTTAAGGTGAGTGGTTGCAAACATTTGATATGAGCTTCATTTCAACAAACAAATTAGATAATAATTTAAGTAACTAGCATGTTGTTAGAATGATTTTAGTATGAATTAGCATCCTGCTAGCACGTTTTTAGTATAAACTAGCATATTGTGAGCATGATTTTAGTATGAATTAACATGTTGCTAGTATGTTTATAGTATGAATTTGCACGTTGCTAGTATGATTAGTATGTTTGTTAGTATGTTTGTACTGAGGATTGGTGTATCGTTAGTATGAATTGGTATGTTACTATGTTTCTAGAATGGATAAGTATATTTTTAGAATGTTAGTATGTTTCTAGTATGCATTAGTGCAGTGTTAGTGTGGATTAGTATGATTCTAGTACAGATTAGTATATTTTTTTGAATATTAGTATGTTTCTAGTATGGATTACCAAATTGTTAGTATGATTCTAGCATGGATTAATATATTTTTAGAATGTATGTTAGTATGTTTCTAGAATGGATTAGTACATTGTTAGTATGGATTAGTATGTTAGTATGTTTCTAGCATGCATTAGTACATTGTTAGCATGGATTGGCATG
>CAIGQQ010033255.1:3148072-3153072 GCA_903798035.1 Danio albolineatus
TGGATTAGTACATTGTTAGTATGGATTGGTATGTTGTTAGTATGTTTGTAGCATGGATTGGTACATTGTTAGTATGGATTGGCATGTCGTTAGTATGTTACTAGCATGGATTAGTATATTGTAAATATGGACGGGTATGTTGTTAGTATGTCAATGGGAGTTTTTTTTACAATGGTAGTCTATGGCACAGTTGCTAGGGTGCCATAAGTGGTTGCTAGGGTGTGGCTAGTAAGTTGAAAGGTCATCGATGTTTGGCAGACTGGTAGTCTGAGTTAAATGAGCCCAACCTTAAGTTTGTATGACAGTCTGGTGCAAAGTTATGAGGTCACAAATTTGGTCCCATGTTAAGTCAATGGGACTTTTCCAAATTTTCCTGGTCAGTTTTCGGAAAAACATAAGTTGGATTAATTTGAAAAGATATAGCAACCTAATTCAGTATAGTTTGGAGGTTTGGAGTTAGTTTGGTGATTGTAGTATGAACGGTCTAGGAGGAGATGCGTTCTTAAAATAGTCTAAGAGGAAGAAATAGAAGTGTAAGCAGTGTAAGAGTATGTTGGCCTTCTCAAGCCACCATAATACGTATAATATAGGCATAAGTAATGTTCAACTTAATTTTTTTTGTTTAAATTCAGCCCATAGAAATAGTTTGCAACCACTTACTTTACCTTAAAAATGTAGTAAATCCAATGCATCATTTTTTTAAGTGTACTAGTTTACAGGTTAGTCCCATTTACTCTTGTTTATGTTGTTCCAAAACAGCAGATCTTTCATCCGTCAGCAGAAATACGATGCAAGTTGTTTAGCTGAATATGAACATATGGGCTTTTCTAATGATAGTGAATAAGACGGATGCTGTCAAACTTCAAAAAAACAAACATAAAAGTATGATAAAAGTAGTTCTCATGACTACAAAGCCGCATGAATTCAGAAGTCTTGGAGCACAGCACTGCTATTCTAGTGTGTAAATGTTGCTTTATTGTCATTCCTGGAGCTCGACAGTCACCATATGCCTTCATACAATAGAGCACTCAGGACATTCGGCCTTAGATCTGCCTTTGTTCCCGAGAAGAAAGTAAGCTGTGCAGGTTTGGAACGACATGAGGGCCAGTAAATGATGACAGAATGTTCATTTTTTTGGATGAACTCTCCCTTTAAGAGAACAAAGCTGGAGAAGCTGGATTAGAGCTGCTTGTCTCAGACTGAAGTCTTTGGTCTTCATATCTGCACAGAGCCAATCAGACAGAAGAACTCTTATCTGCTCCTCCAGCGAACACACTCTTCAATTACACACACACACACACGTATCAGAGCTGCCTGTCGATCTGGCTTTACCAATGTGGAGAATAAGGTGTGCAAGGTGTGTTCTAAGGTGTGTAACCCTTACAAAATCCCATTAATTTACTGTCCTATGTGTTCGAGTGTGTGCTACATTTGCAATGAAAAATATTTTATATTGAATATAAAAATATATCAAACTAAAATGTGTCAAAAATAAAAACTGTTCACAACTTTAATAATACCAATAATAATAATAATAATAATAATAACAATAACAACAATTATTATTATTATTATTATTATTTACTTATTGGCATGCACCGATGAATTTTTCACAACAAAACTAGCAATGTAAGCTAACAAAATCAATATGGTTAGTTTTGATTACATGTGTACTTTAAAGGGAATTATTCCATGGTCTGTTGAAATTCTTGATTCTGATTGGCTGGAGGGTGTGGTATATTTCATTAAAACGCACAGGTAGTTCCAGTCAGTTTTGATCACAGTTGGAAATAAATGCGCTTCTCCCAAACGTTTACAGTTACTATAGCAACTCGCACGTGCTGTGCATGAAACCAATGAGGGCTGTTAATGGTGGATGGGAAATCCGCAAAATTAGGAAAATACTCATCAACTATGCCAGAAAATCAAGTTTCAAGAGTTTTTCAAGTGAGAATGTAGTTATTTTAAAGTCAAATCGGCAGTGTGTGTATAAGAAAAGCGCGTTTTTAAAAATGTTGGAAGCTCAAGGCAGTCAGCGGCAGCTCCGCGAACAGCTCCCCCCGAGCGAAGCTTTATGTCGGCCAGAGCATCTCGAGACCCGTAGCTGGATCTAATCTCGTGCATCTCTGTTGTTAAAACGTGATATATAATTAATCTTTGGTGTATCTAACGGTCAGTCTTTGGACATTTGAACCAAATATTTATTCTCAGGTGTATTTTTTTGGCAGATCACAAAGATAAGTTTCATAATTAATCTACGAGCGTAAATGATGTAATATTACACTGATCCTGTGTGTTTAGCTGATTGCTTTTGTTTTAAAGAAGATATATAAAGCAGAATGTTCTCCTACCTGTCCTGATGTGTTTTTTCATTATGCAAAATTCACCTATATTTAACAGCAGAGATTTCTGAAACAGACTTTTTTGCTTCAAAGACTCTAGAGCAGTGGTTCTCAAACTGTGGTACGTGTACCACTAGTGATACGCAGGCTTCTTTCTAGTGGTACGCGGCGGAATCGCTGAATAATTAAAGTAAAAAAATGAACACACTTTTAACCCTTTGACGCGTACGATAACACTGATGTTATCAGTAAATTGATTTTAAAAGCTAAACCTTTTATTTTATGTTCAGCTTTCTAATGTTTGTTATGCATTCTATCATTTGAAGCTAATTTCCCTTCCATATTTGTAACGGTTGTTGGGGGCGTATCTCGCATTTTTATATCTCAATGTTGACAGGTATGGTTTAATCACTTGCTGTTCTGACACACAAAGCCTACTCTAACACGCAGAACGCAGATCTAATTTCTAATTTAAGTATGTAAATCCAATTCTTTATATTCATATTATATATTTAAAATACAAGTTAATGTTTACATTTTAAAGACATTTAATGCAACATATTCATGAATATGATGACATAAAGTCTATATTTATGACGTCCAAGGAACTTGATGAATAGGCTACTTTGTGATAATACTTTTTAGTTTTCTTTTTACTTAAGTACAGTGCAATTTTAATGAACTTTAAAAGCACATTTTAATTTAAACATTGCATTTTATTGATTTATTTTTTACCATTATCCACAGTATAGTGTTCATGTTCAAACTATTTAAAATGTTTAATGTGGCTGACAATAATAAATATTCATAATCTGCCTCGTTTCTGAACTGTGCAGAGCTGTAGCTGCTTGATTAGACCTACTACGCTACTGTATTTCAATACAATTATAGTGGTACTTGGAGAGACCATTTTTTTCTGAGGTGGTACTTGGTGAAAAAAGTTTGAGAACCACTGCCCTAGAGTACACTTGTAAATGCGTATTTAATCGATATGGTACCTTTTATAAGATTTGTATGTTTATTAAATCGCAGAAATTCTGCTATACTGTAGGTATGCCAGCTTTCGCAGTATTAAAGGTAATGTTAAGGGCAAAAAGCTATTATACAGATCCTCCCTCGTCAGAGAATCGGTAGAATGTAGACAAAAGAAACGTGTGACTGGAAACACACTCCAAGTGTGACTGGGAATGTCTTATTTGTGATCGGACTGATGAAATCGCATCTCAATAATATTATCAGGTATAAACAGCACGCACATGCTCTCTCTCTCTCTGTCAGCCTCTCACAGCTGATACAGTGGAGGGACTAGAACATCGAACATGTAAAAACGGACAAAAATTCAGACAAATATTGCGCTGCAAAGAGAAAAACTATTTTAAACTTAGGCCTACCTTGGCAAATGACCATGGAATAAGTGGGATAATCAACGGCTTGCCATGTGTTAAAGGATTTTAATGCTCCGCTGTGCGTCGTGTGGTCCTTTGCCTCCACGTTGTGCATTAAAATCCTTTAACGCACGACAAGCCGTCGATTATCCCTTACGTATACGATTAAAATTCTAAAATATAAACAGTGGTTTAGGTTAACTGGATAGAATATTATTAGGCCAGCATAAAAACAACACAAGTCTATGGTCAGTCCTCACAGAGATAGCTCTACAAGTGTATGCGTGTGTGTGCTGCTCAGCGGGATCATTCGCATCTATTCATCTAAGAGCTTCAGAACACATCGGGCAGGCATTTCCAGAGAAATATCTGCTATGAAACATTTATACGTCATCCGATATCAGGATAACACCTGCTACTCATTACCACAACAGAGGGCCAAAGATCACAAACACACACACACACACACACACATGCAGGGAAGGAAACCTGAAGGGCCTTTGAGAAGAAGAGACGAAGAAAAAGGAGAGCAAAGGAGAAGAGAAGAGACAGAGTGAAAGCAGAATGAGAGGAGAAACAGATGAGGGATGAGACTGAGAAAACACATCCGTGAAAAGCATGCTGAAGTGCATATAAATGATGGTCTTTGTGAGGGAATCAATCGTGTGTGTGCGTGCGCGCGCGTGTGTGTGTTTCCTGCTTCACACACATTACTCAGACATGATTCAGTGAAAGCAGAACACATGAAGCATCAGAGCTGTGAAGTAAAGGTCAACCACATGTAAAAAAGCGAGACAGACGTCTGTGATTTCTCTCTTCTGCCATCATCACTGTATATATCTGTTCATGTAATGGGTGTATAGTCAGATAAAGTTAATAAAAAAAGAACACAGCGGCTAATAGCTATAATGCACACACGCTTTCATCTTCTCCATAGTGTAACACAAACCACATAAACCTCAGTGTATGTAAAAACATGAACCCAGGCTCATTGGAGATGAAGAGGGGAAAATAAGTATTGAACACGTCACCTTTTTCTCAGAAAAGATATTCAGAAAAGACATTGACTTTCCTCGGATGTTGGTAAGAACCAAAGTAATTCATATATGCAAAGAAAACAAATCAAAGTCATGTGTAATAAAATGAAATGACGCAGGGAAAAAGTACTGAACACATGAAGAATGGGGGTGTAGAAAGGCAGTGAAAGCCCAGACAGCAGCTGAAATCTCTCAGTAGTTCTTCAGCAACCCTCTGCCCTTCCTCAGAATAAATG
>CAIGQQ010033255.1:3158072-3161020 GCA_903798035.1 Danio albolineatus
GTTAAGGTTGACATGTACTCGCAGACATGTACTGACTAAGTTTCTCATAGTCAGTTAAATGTCTGTTGAATGTCTGTATCAACAGATATTAAGCTGACAGTCTACTGATGCTCAAATGGACCATCGAAATAAAGTGTTACAGCTGTCTCTAAATCAATCTGAAATTAGAAGTAAATAATGAGCGTCTCTCTCTCTAAGAGATGTTGTTATTCAGCATATGAAGTAAAGTTTACCATTAAAGCTCTCAAATCTCCTATGCAGCCTCGCATCACACATATTCAAATATGCCACATGAAGATGTAAAACGCCAGGTTGGCCCTAAATGATGCCAAATGGCATCGGTTTGTGCATCTCATCGTGTTTAAATATTCATTTGCATACACATTTGCATGCATATGAATATGCATGCATCAAAAAGTGTGAATAAGATTTGGAGATTTACAACGGAGACCATCCCTGCTCACAGATTGATGTCTGCATGAGTCACTTGCATACAAACACACATATGCTGTGTGATACTGTACAAAAGAAATGACGTTGCTAATTTTACCTACAAGTGCGCTTTAGCGATTTGAAAATGAACGCATTCAAAAAGGTTCTGCGTTTTGTAAATTGTATAGCTTTTAATAATATTATTAATACTGAATAACTTATATTTATTATAGTGTAGAATACTGTGGGACTGTGCAGTTTCTAACTAAACATTTTTATAAGGCTACTCTAATATAAATCCCGAACTGAAAACTAAAGTGAAGACGAGATTTGTTTCGTCAATTTCTCTTCATGATCCGGCCTTAAGGTGACGGTGAAGTTGAATATTAAAAGAATAATGCAAATAGCCAATATAGCCTACTCTGTCTACATTATGTATTTAATTCATATTTAGTTATAATTTGAAAACCCTTTACTTACCAATATTAGGCTTTGTAAATGTGTTTTTGTGGAGGAACATTTTAAAATTTTAAATCCACTGTAGCGTTAGCGCTTTAACATGTGTTGGGTTGGATTGCTTGTTCATCTTCCACCAGCCAAAAACATCCATTGCATTTTCATGACAGCGGTTTGATGTAGCGAGTGACCTCGTCATTTTCCCTGCTGGACATTTTCCCACTCCGCAAATTTGCTCTTTTTGACTTCTCCGTCATATTTCACCTCTGCAGGAATGGGTTTTGATGTTGTAACAAACGATTTGATTATTTTCTCGTGATGATTAATTAAAAGTTTTTATTTTATCATGTTATATAAAAACATTAACACTTGTTTGATGTCATAGATCACATTTTTACCTGCAGTTTGTAAAAAAAGCTTTGTTTGGACGACTTGATTAGTATCCAAATACTTTATAAATAATATTTTAAAACAATACAATTATAATATACTCTGTTGTTTATTGTTTTTAGGAAATATCTAAAAAAAAAAAATTCAGAAAGGCCTTGTCATGCCTTGACGCGGCATGACAACTGAGCCAATGGAAAAGCGGTTGTTCCTTGCGCCACCTGGTGGCTATTGCGTAAAGCACAGAATTTTATTTTATTTTTTTAATGAAAAGGTGGCTTTTGAAACCGCAGTATTCTGCGTGACTGTGAATGACGAATTTCAGTACTGCAGGTGAAGAAACGCGCGTTCTCAAAAGCCATATCTGTATATGTATTTTGATTTTATTGAATTATATCAGTATCAGTTATTTAATTATATATTACAATAATCTGTTTTGCAATTTATTATCAGTTTATTTTAGTGTGTGAAGACAGTAGAGGTCATATATATATATGTGTGTCACACTGTCAGCTGTGGGATGTGTTGTGTTGTGAGAGTGAGAACTCTATTACCACACACACACTCTTCACACTCACTCTGTGCCACTTGAGAGATGGAAGTAATTGTGAGTGCTGGAGAGCCGCAGACGCAGAGATGAGCCTCTTTCTCCTCCTCTATAAACTGAGAGTGATGACCTGTCTCTGCCTTCCATTTCAAAACAAACTCAGCAGTTCAGGCCCACCTGAGACCCCCTGCCCCGCTGCGCTGGATTTGTGTGTGTGTGGGTTCAGAGTACGTCACACACACACACGCGCTGCTGCAGGACTCTCAGCATTAAAGGCTTGTCACTAAAAACAAAGTACTCTTCTGATACATTCAATCATTTTTCTTCGGCTTAGTCCCTTATGTATCAGGGGTCGCCACAGCGGAATGAACTGACAACTATTCCAGTATATGTTTTATGCAGCGGATGCCCTTCCAGCCGCAACGTAGTACTGGGAAACAACCATACACTCTCAAATACACACATACACACACACACACACTCATTCCCTATGGGCAAGTTTACTCAATCATGGTTCTGGTGATGTGCGAAATTCAGATGAAAGGAAGGAAGTGAAAAACTGAATGGGAAAGATAGGGGGAAGTCCATAATTTTGTGATTTATACCATATTTCAAAGGAGATATAAATAGAAAATAATCACATATGTTGGGCATGATCCTTATATCATGAAGAGGACCGATTTTTTTCTACTGAACTAAAGTATATTTTCCTGTCATCGAGGCAGTAGATAGCTGCTGTAAGCTATAACATGAAAAACATATTATAGTAGGCGAAGTACTATAGTGTTTTGAATTAAACTGTCATAGTATATAGATGGTTATACAACACAACTGTAGTGATAAATTATCATCACGCACAGTTTACACTAACGTTACAGTATTTATTACAGCTTATCCGTTTACTATGCTACAGTATTCTGTAGCATTCATTAACAAAAAGCTGTACTACAGTATACATTACACACTTTACTATAGTGTGGTTCATATAAATTACTATATTTTACTATATTTACTCATTCATTCATTTTCTTTTCGGCTTAGTCCCTTTATTAATCCGGGGTCGCCACAGTGGAATGAACCGCCAACTTATCCGGCATTTGTTTTACGCAGCGGATGCCCTTCCAGC
>CAIGQQ010033255.1:3170421-3201589 GCA_903798035.1 Danio albolineatus
AATAAATATCACTGATTTTAATGGCACGTCAATATGTATACATTTCTCATTTACATTTCTTCACTCTCGTGAGTGCCATTCATGCCTACTGTTCTCATGTAAACCCTCCAGAGGCCACTGTCGACTGACTGACTGACCATTAACCCCTCCCACCCCCTTACATAAACCCAACCAATAGTGTTTTCAAAAGAAATCCAGAAAAATAAAAGCCCTCACAGATGCCTGGTTTTTACCACGTTTTCAGATTTGACCACATTCTCGACCTGTTATTTACTTGTTTATTTTATGTTTGGCCTGGATTTAAGCTGACAGCTAATAGCGAAAAGGAACAGAAACCAGCGGCAGCGTCATACCATCCTGTAGCGTTCGTTTTAAAGATGAAATGCAGACATACGTTGCTCCATAACTCGTGCTCTCCAGACATTTATTTGCGGATATATTTACACTGTTTGAAAGTGAAAAAAGCCATCTTAACATACAGTGACAGGCCAGGATGTGTGTGAATGTGAACTTGCATCATCCAATTCAGCTCATGTGTTTAAAAGAGCCATCAATGTTCATTTTAAAATGTTTTTTTACAATAAATATCACTGATTTTAATGGCACGTCAATATATCTGCAAACCCAATAATTAGAGGTAATCACTAAAGGAAAAGAACTTCAGAGAAGTACAGTACTGTGCATTAAAGTGAGCTCTTTTATCTCAAAGATCAAGAAAATTGCATTATTAGTGATATAAGCCCCTTAAAGTAAAGCAGAAATGCCATTAACTCCATTTGGGTTTTATAAGAGCAGCTTGGAGGAATGCAGCTTCCTTGTGCGTTAAAGCCGTTGATGTAAACACCCACACCTGCTTCTCCAACCCACAGACCATGAACCGCACGCTCCCCATCACTTATATACAGATAAACATCATATTAGGAAAGCGCACACGCAAACAAACATGCACACACAGTATGAGCATGCTACAGCTTCATGAATGTGTGTCTGCTTAAGTCGCTTACATACTATGTTCAGTGGAACAGGAGCAGACGTCTGATAACGAAGGACTTTCTGCATGTTAATACAATCAAGGAGGATTAACGCACACGCAAACTCAAGGGCAGGTGGAGAATGAATTCATGCCAACAGTCTGGATTAGTCTTAAGACATTCAGTGTTTAAATGAAATGGGTCGTGTGTGTGTGCGCTTCACAAATGACCTGTAGCACACACACTGAGAGTAATAATATCCAATTATACATAAGAAAATGGTTAATTATGTAGATATTTGCACTGTAAAATGCTGCTGAGTTGAATTCTTTCAATGCATATTTGTTCAATGCTGCGAATGCATTAATAAAAGTGTCTGGATGAATAAAGCAGGCTTTCGTGGTGTGCTCTAGAGACCAGTTTTTGCTTCAACCTAAAATTTGTTATGTGCCGTGACACAAAGCTGTCATAACACAGACACTTATTATTCAGTAATAACATCAGTTTGACGGCTGTGAACTTGTTGAACGGCACTTCAGCTTGATTTGGAATTAATGAATTGGACTGACTTGATCTGAATACTGACACTACCCGGCAAGCATTAGTTTTGTGTTTGAAAGAAGTCTAATAGACATCTAGGGCGACACGGTGGCCTTACGGCAGGAAGATCGCTTGTTTGAGTCCTGACTAGGTCAGTTGGCATTTCTGTGTGGTGTTTGTATGTTTTCCTCGTGTTGGTGTAGGTTTCCCCCACAATCCAAACACATGAGCTAGGTGAACTGAATAAACTAAATTGGCCGAATGAGTGTGTGTGTGTTTGTGAATGAGAGAGTGTATGAGTGTTTCCCAGTACTGGGTTGTAGCTGGAAGGGCATCCGCTGTGTAAAACGTATACTGGAATAGTTGGTGGTTCATTCTGCTGTGGCGACCTCTGTTAAATATGGGAATGAGCTGAATGAAAATGAATGAATGAATGAACAACATTCTGACACTCGATGACACTGGAATACCCTGTCAGTAATGTCTAGTGTCTGGGAATGAGCTTTTTACAGTGTCTGCTATAATGTTAATGTTGTTTTCGTGTGTTTACACAGATAAATATGGCCACTGTGTAAATACACAGTAAAGTTACGATCTTATTGCCACATTAGATCGTTATGATAACATAATATACGCCTTCAGTGATTTCCTGAAGATAAACACCAAAAAAATAACCCAACTGGATTAACTCCAGCAGTCGTGATCGTCTGATCTCATATGAAGCAAGAGATCGCGATGACATATGATGACGTGTGCAGGTGTTGAAGTGCTGTCCCGATTCTTAGGGGTAAGTTTTGAAGCCCTTCCCCTTAACCCTCGGTTGTAAGGGCCAAGGGGAAGGGGTAGGGGTACAAAAATAGAATTGGGATTAGGCCTAAAACTAGACTAGTCAGCAAATACATGTAATAAATGACTATGTATGGAAATGTATACAGTAGGTCTGATCTGTGTTTTTGATTCATTGCTTTGGGATAAGCAATAATAATTTAATAATAATTTTAGCCAAGCAGACAATATTTAGATGTCTATTAGATTACTAATTATTATTGTTTGGTGGGTATTCCCTCACTGGAGGTGGTTTATTGGACAATTTAGATTTAGAAAATGATCAATTTATTATTTGTGCTACTTTCTCTTTTAATGCTGTGAAGAAGCTTTAAATAATCTTAATTTTATAAAGCCTCATTAAAATAAAGATGACTTGGCTTAATTGTGATTACACAATGTAATATAGACAACCCAGGCTCATTATGGAAACGTACCTCTGTGTACATTTCTGGAGAGCACCAAATACATCTCAAGAGGTACGTTTTTTTTGCAGTTTTTGTTTTTGAGAAGCCACCAGAGGCCACTGTGTTCGCTTTTTGAGATCTCACATTTCTCTTGCGAGTGCCATTCGCACATGCTCTTACCACAGAAATCCACCAGAGGCCGCTGTCAAATGATTGACTGTCAAATGAAGCTCTTGGGCTATTTTGGGTAATTCTGCCTGAATTTGGCCTTCCGATTTAAAAAGCTTCCCATACCCACAAGCAGAGGAATAAATACAAAAGTTTGGTAT
The DNA here is from genome assembly GCA_903798035.1 of Danio albolineatus. NCBI lineage: Eukaryota > Metazoa > Chordata > Actinopteri > Cypriniformes > Danionidae > Danio > Danio albolineatus. The sequence goes on from CAIGQQ010033255.1 coordinate 3,173,494, forward strand.
CATTAGAAAGGAAACGCTTTGAAATTGCACAAAATACTGTTGAAATTGCTAACAATTGTTTTATATATCGTCAGTGTTAGAATAAACACACACAAAAAAGGCGCTTTTTTTTTCCGCCTACCTAATTTTGAAGTCTCCCCATACCCAAATACAGTACAATAAATCCAATATCTCAACGTCATTTTACAGAAATCCCTTTGAAATTACAAAAAAACTGCTGTGAGTGATAAATATTATTAGATATGTTGTCTGTCCTGTGATGAACCATCTCAACACAAACCGCTTTTAGTTTTTTGTCCCAAAGCCTGTTTCAGAAAGTGTATAACTCAGGCCCTGTATGCGCTATCAAACTACAGAGAGTTTTGATTGTTACCAGCATATGTCAGGAGACACTAGAAAAAAGAAGTTTGTCTTTATCATGTGGTATGCAATAATTATTTATCGTAATCATATTTTCCTGAATTTTGGAATATCATGACCTTAATTTGTTGCGTTTTGCACTTACGAGACATAGCAGGGGATTACTCATGCACACAACCTCAGAAAATGCTGAAAATGGGCTCATTTTGTTGCAGAGAACCTAAGGTAAAAGACGATACAGCTTGTTTGGCTATCTGTGCCATTTGCTGGCACTCACAGAGCAAATAATCAATAATTTCCTTTGTATATTTACAAAAAAGGAGTTTATACCTTATGATTCATTTGAAGACTGTTGGATAAGTGATTGTAAATCAATAAAAATAACTGTGGATCCTTGTTGTTGGGAATGAGAGCTTTCATTTGATGTATGACTTGCTCATGTGTGTCATATATGAGCGATATGAAAAATATGCATACTGAACCATGTACACAATCGGAGCGCTCGACATTGTGTAAATTAAGTGTAAAATAAGAGCAAATAACTTCGTTACAGTACAACAAATATCAAAGTGATGTATATCGGTTGAAAATAGACATTCTAAGCTTTCACTCAGTGGGTCCATATGGTGTTATTGATACAGACAGACCTCTTAAAAACTATAGTTATTCTCCTGATGACGTCATGTTGTGCCCAGTATCGGGCACGCAGAGTTTAACCCCAGCTGTTTTCAAAAGCACAGATCGACCAGATCACCCCCTTCACTAAACCCAACCGACAGTGTTTTAAAAAGCACTCCAGAAAAAGAAAAGCCCTCGCAGCCGCCTGATTTTTAAGTCGAAAATTTTAACAAATATTATTTTGCTCTCCCCATTGGCTGATTATTTAGCTTATTTTAAGCAAAAACTCACTTAATTTTGGCATATTTTCTCTTAAAACAAGACGATATTTTTGCTTGTCCAGAAAATGCTTCTTGATTTAAGAATTTTCAGATTTTTGGACAAGAAAGAGACAAAAAAAGTAAAAGCTTTATTTGCAGTGTCTGAGCTCCTCTGCTGCACGCTGACAGTGATAATACCTAGTTATACACGAGATGACAGTTAACTTAAGCTGATTCTTACATGCTCTGCAGAAAGCCTGAGCGTGTGCTTTTTCAGAGCTGTTTTGCTGGAGAGCTGTGGGAGGCTTGCCGGGACATTGCGGTGCGTCTGATAAGCGGTTTCGAGTGGTTTTAAGTCAGTGTGTGGGTTGGAGGGTGTTCTGGGTCGTTCAGCGCTGTCTCAAGTCTCTGTGATCTTCTGGTCTCTACATGGCTAGGGGTCTCTCCTTCAGTGGATGTCTGGAAGATTTGTCTCACGTTTTAAAGTCCAGTGGTTTAAATAGTCCCTGTGATCCTCTGCTTTTCTATTAAGTTGTTATATTTTTATAGTAATGTTTGCAATCACTTTATTGAATGTTGTCTATTGTTGACTTAAATATAGGATGCAGAATGCCATAGGCTGTGTCTAGTTAACCTACTGACAATAACAACACATCGTTCAACTGCAAAGATGACAAAAAACCTAAATCTGACATGGCAAACTGTTTAATGCGGCTCAAAGATGGCATATAACAATTACAGGGTATTAGATGATCCAAATCATCTCCAAATCCAAATCAGCACCATAGACATGCTCCTAGTAAGTAGTTATCTCTAGAGCAATCACTATCTGTTCATTAGCTACTACCGCAGGGAAGTTCTTCAGAGCTCAAACTCCCCTCTCGCCTTGCAAATGGGAGGGAGCCCCGGGCTCGAGGATTTTATGAGCTCAGCATACTAAACAAGCTTTATAATCAATCATCTGCTAAGGGTGAACTCTTGAAAGTCTACTACCAAGAACTAGCTATTTAAACCAACCTCTATCCTTAAGTATGAGTCATTTAGTGATAGTGATGCTGTTCTCAGGACTAATTAGCTCAGCTGAGAGAAGAGAAAGAGAAACATCTTTGATGACGGTCAGAGATTACATCATATACATGAAACAGGCACTTCAGTTTTTTCTTAATGATTAAACTTTCTGTGTACTGTAGGTTTCCAATCCCCTTCTGCATTACCTTAGATCAGAAAACAGATAGTTTGGCCTCAGACTTGTCAATACACTACTATGATTGTGCTAAAATTGAAATTGACATCCACTCTCTCTCTCTGTTTCTCCCTCTCTCTCTCTTTCTCTCACACACACACACACTCACTCGCTCGCTCCTCTCACCTCATTTGAATTCCCGGCCGCAGCCGGAGTGTTCAAACACAAATTTAAAACTACACGCTGTTCTTACACGAGCTGTTTTCTGCATTTGATGTTTGTTAAAGTTGAATTTCAGCGGGGAAGAACTTGCTGAGATCAGAGGACATGCATTACAGCGTCCAGCTCAATATAAACCTGTTTTCCACACAATAAACAACCTGCTCGTGCGCCTTTGAACTTCTAAAGCCTGTTTCACCACACAAGCACAGAAGTGCCGCTCTATTATTTGAATATAAAATAATTCTCTTCATTCTGTCTCTAATCTCTATTTTTTCCCGTCACATGGCTCTTCATTACTACGGTAACACCTCAGACGTCCTGAGAGAGTTCCTTACGGTTAATGTTTTCTAAATAGAATGCAACCTTACAGTCGTATAGTATTGTATAATCCATAAACTATAGTGAAACGCTTTTGGTCAAAATCTAAATTTCATTCAAATGTTTGCAATGTTATTGGAAGACATTTTTATGCTCACCAAAAGGTGCATTTATTTAATAAAAATATATAAAAAAAAACTTTAATACTGTCAAATTGTATTACACTTTAAAATTGCAGTTATGTATTAATATAATAATTAACGCTGCGCAAAAATTAATCGTGATTAATTACATATCGTATGTGTATATTATTTATTTATTATGTTACCACAATGTGTAAAATCCGGTATTATATAGAATGCCTAAAATTGAACGTCAAAGTATGAAATGATTGCTACTTTATGCATTGCCTATAATGCTAAGTTGCCGTGTGGCAAAGTATGTAACTGGTCTACCACCGCCGATTTTCCTGCCACTGATGTTGGTGGTGGCGCTTGGGTTGTTGTTTAATGATGGTGATCAATGGTGAGTGTTATTGTAAGGCAGCATATTGCAGCATAGATTCCACTACTACATCACAGACAATACTGCCGTAATTCTTCCCATGATGTCAGTGTATATTATCCGGCTGAGGCTCTTCACTAATTCATAAAATATGAATGTGCAAGACCAAAGTGTTTTTGTGTGAAAGAAGAAAACGAAGTACAATTCTAAGCGGCGCTTCAGTCGTACCTACTGTAACAAATCCTTCGATCTCAGTTCTGCCGTCTTTTCAGGTAAGAACATCATATGCTTTATTTCGTATTCCTTCCACTTTAAAATATGTAATGACCAATAAAGACTTTTCTGACACTTTGTCTAAATGGTACGATGATACAATTCGATAGAATGCCTATAGGAAAAGTATGGCCGGTAACATGCATGCATAGATTTGAGAAAATATTTATTTATATTTAGATATAAAATATATATGTATACTGTATGTACATGTATATGATACAAATTATATATAATTTGAAATATCTATTTAACAAGATTTAGTTTTGTGTAGTTTTGTTTCTATTTATGTGTGAAAAATGTGTAAAAAAAAAATGTAAAGACTTTTTCAATTCATTATATTACAGAAAAAAAAAATCCAGTGAAAAATATGTTGAATTGCATCACAGGGGAAAAAACTGTGATGAGAAAAGTGTTATTTCATATTAACCTAAGCCTAACCTCAAAGGTGCTGTGTGTAAGTTTTTGACTCTTCTAAAGCATAAAAACACCATAATATGTTTGCAGATATTTCAGAAACATGCAAAGTGAACATTCTTGTTTATCTGAAAAACCATGCTGAAGATATTCTACATTAAAAATGTGGACTACGTGCCAGAACGCTGTCTTTGTTTTGGTTCTTTAAAACCGCCCAATGTCAATTTAGCCAATTGCATTTCAGCACCCAGAGTATTTGATTCATTCATTCAGTCAGGAAGGCTCTCAAAGCATGTGTCCACGACCGAAATGTGACCTCCGGTGGACTGAATCTGAATTTCGTTTCAGGGGCTGTTTCTGAGGTCCACATGAGGTTTTTATTAATTAGCAAGTAATATAAATATTACGAACGTAAACATTAGGAGAGCAGGTTACATTGTAACCCTGTCTCCTGACAGCACGATACATGACGAGATATGCAGTGATAAGCAATTTGCACCAGATGAAACACAACAGAAATTTAAATACAGCCATTCAGAAGCACAGAATAGCACACTCACTGCACTTCAACGAAATGTTAAGGTTTATAATCTAATTAATGGCAATAAATGTCATCTAAAATGCCATTAAAACTCACATAATTAGCATTTAACACTGAATAAAGCACATGAGGTGTGCCTGAGGTGATCATTGTCAGTTTATCCTGTTTTTCAGCTGCAAGAAATAGAAGCCGTTTCGAAAATATTAATTTTAGATGTTAGTTAGAACAAAAACTTTTTTTAATATAAAAAATATCCCTTCTGCCGTGTGCCGTTGCTTTTATTTGGAACACATCTTAAAGTAGCCTTTAGGCTCGATAGCTCCTGTTGGAGTCTTTTGAACTAGGCGTGCAATACCTAGTTCAACCACTGGGTGTCAAACTTACATACTGCACCTTTAACCGTACCAAACCCTAACGCCCCATTCACACGGGGAATAGAAATAGAAGCCGTTGAATGGGTGACGTCAGGCGTTGCCGAACTGCATTGTGGATCTGTCGGCGCCGCTTCAGTGGCGTTGCTCGCTGCAGAACTTTCTCATCTTTAAGCGCCGACGGAAGTGTCAGCCAATCAGATCACTGTATGCAAATACACCAGCTCAGACAGTAGCCGATTGTTGATTCATTTCATTGGCTGACGCTGCTATGTCGATCGCGTCCGCCCCAACTTCAGACACGCCCTCTGTCAAGTGCTGAAGCTGAAGCCTCGAGTGAATGCACCGCCACTAAATTTGCAGCCTCGCATTTACTGCATGCATACAAAAATGTGAGTAAACAGTACAACACACACTCACACTCCAAAACTGCACAAGATAAAGAAACACTTCAGAAACCACAAACCCTTAAAAGCAGACATGTTGAAATACGCAATAAAGAAAATAAATAAAATGTCCATCAATGTGAAGTCATTTCATATACAATAAAACAAAAGGTCTTAACCAGAAAGAGCTAAGAGGAAACTCCCAAAGAATCTGCCTCAAATTGATTACAATTTGAAAAACTACTCTCGGCCCGCTTAAAAACAGACATTTGGTCTGCCATTACCGCGGTAATGCAGACCTCTACTGTGAAAGCTTGCCAAAGCCAATGCCAAATGGGTGGGACTCATTCACTAGTCTTTCTAGCGAAGGTAAAAATAAAGCTAATCATTGTCTGCCGCAGTGTCTAAAAGCACATTATCATCATCAGAGACAGTTAAAGTAAGTCTCTGGTGAACTGAAAACAACAAAGCTGCACATACACAAATACTGCATTACTGTAGCTCACACACACACACACACACACACACACTAACGCAAGGTTTTAAAAGGTAAAAACACTTACCTGATGAAAAGAACACAGTGGAGCCATTAGAGCATGAAAGAGAGAAAAGAAGAAACGATGTAAGTTCTGCAGTTATTGTCATGTCTGCGATGTTTTTACATTTGGCCGATGCTTTCAGTGAAAACATACATTATGCGGGGAACATCTTTCATTCTGTATTACTGAGTAACAGGCAGATTTAGGCTAACAATAAGTTCCAAGACACAGAGAGACTGACAGTACGATCTAGGCTGGAGTCCACTTTCGCTTCTTTTTGTTGAAAATAATTAGTTGTATTTGTGCAAGTAGCAGACTGTGAGCGGCCCGACTAAAAATCTGTTACACGCTTCAAAAACCCAGAGAGAATGAAAGAAAAGAGCTATCAGAGAGAAAATCACACACACATAGCGTGAAGCAACATCTCGCTTAGAGCTGCAAAGAGTCATTTCTGCCCCAACAGACGTACCGAACACAACTGAACAGGCTTTTTTTATCCCACAAAACTCTATCTATCAACGGTCGGACAAAAGAGGAAAAGAGGGCCCAAAACAGACACCATTGAGAACATTAGTGCCCACGTGCATTTTTCAGCAGCCTTAAAAGTGTTTTTCCCATTCTTTTTCACTATAGGGACTTTAAAAAGTCTTTAATTTATGCATCATAAGATCATAAAAAACAGATATAAGATGAATCACAACATTATACATGTCGATTTAGGGTGATAATAAGATTACGATTATGATATATTGATGATGTGTCACAAGCACAGTGATATTGACCTTACATGATGGGGAAAAATACAAATTACGATAAAGTTAGCATGTAGAAAATGTATTTTAAATAGCTTAAATAGCTTGCCTTTAGTTGTTCCAATATATGCATGGTAAAGCATGTAAAACTGATGGCTCTTTATTTTTATTAGGCTGCTTAATGAAGCATATTATTTTTAGAAATGTGGTGCAACCTAATTATAAGTATAATAGGTAAGTATATTAAGCATGATATTATTTGTTATACTACATTATTATACACGTATATTAGCTCTAAAATAATACAAGTAAATAAAATAATTAGTAATTAGAAATTAGAATTAAGAAACAAATCTGAAAATCTAGAAAGTAATAACAAAATGTTTGTGTGTGTGTATATATCAGAAAAGGCCTCCAGATTACGTTTATATTAAAATAATCAAATAAGATCATGTCTTGATTTTTAATTTAATTAGGACAGTAAGGTCTGACTTTGTTTAGACTAAAGTTTTGTCACTTAACAGAAATAATGTCCAGTATAGAATATAAAGTCATGCTGCAGTGGAGACAGAATTAATATTGTGTATGACTCCCATGAGCTTGGAGGACTGCATCCATACATCTCTGCAATGACTCGAATAAATTATGAATAAAGTCATCTGGAATGGTAAAGAAAGCGTTCTTGCAGGACTCCCAGAGTTCATCAAGAGTCTTTGGGTTCATCTTCAACACCTCCTCCATCATCTTACCCCAGACATGCTCAATAATGTTCATATGTGGTGACTGGGCTGGCCAATCCTGGAGCACCTTGACCTTCTTTGCTTTCAGGAGCTTTGATGATCATAGCAAAGTAAAAAATAAATCTCTTTTAGATAACACTCCACAAATTCTGCATTATTTAAAGATTAATGAACAACTAAACTACTTTTTTATTATTATTTGAAAGCGCAATGTTAGCATCTATCAAATTTAATTGCATATTTTATAGCTTTGTAAGAATTTCTGGCAAATAAAAATGCTCATAATCCCATTTGTTCACTTCCTAAGTTTAACTAGTCCTCTAGATCCAATTACAGATCAAACAGCCTATATAACCTCTCCTAAAAATCCAACAACACCTTCATATATGTATACGTACACTTCATATATGGAGCTGTGCATTTTATTTATGTATAAAATGATCATTCTACCGTGTATGTATATGTGTGTTTGTGTATAGTATAGCAAGTTTTGAAGGTCCAGTGAAACTTGTATTCGATGTTTGACGCAATTTTAACCGAAACACGAAGAGAGGGTGGGACATAGTGTAGCCCCTCCCCTATTAAAAAACAAAACAAAAACAGCCAATAGCGTTTTGTTTCATCATAGCTCAGGCAGTGAGAGTGGTTGAGCTGAAGTGCGTCAAATGAAGAGCAAACTAGCAGTGCCTTAAAGGGGGCGGGGCATGTCAAGATACTAGAGAGCATTTGATTGGTCACGATTTAATGAGAAACTGTATTATGAGGTGATGGGAATAAACGCTGATCCATTTAGGCGGAAGTAGAGCTGTGCAATTAATCGCAATAGCAAAAAAATTGCGTGAGGCTGCAATTTTATCTATTAATTTATTTCGATTTTTATTCAGAATACGTACTTGTGCACATGATTTTAATATGTTAACCAATCAGAGCTGACGTAGCACAACGGGCAATTACAGCTAAGCTGAACGGGAGAAAGATGTTAACCAATCAGAGCTCACGACGAAGTTGAGCGGGAGAATTGAATAAGTGGTTTTGATTTACGTTAGTTTTTATTTATTGTTCTGACTGGAATTGAGGTTAGTTCATCTTTATTTATTTCATGTTGTCTGTTTTTAACACAATTTATTACAGTTTTGTTGATCAAGCAGTTAGCACTACTGTGTACACTATGTGTTTTAACTAGAGCTGAGGTTAGTTCATCTTCATTTATTTTATGTTGTCTGTTTTAAAGACAATTTGCCTACAGTTTTATTTATTAAACTTAATACTATGTTATTTCATTGTGAAATGTTTTGTTCTGCACATCTTGTGCACTGAATACATGTAGAATGTGTATATGTAGCTTGTTTGGAAAAGCAAAAACAGTTGCCAAAATCGCAATATTTGTTCCAAAATATAAACAAATAAATTAAAAATTGAATCTATATATATATATATATATATATATATAGATTCAATTTTTAATATATATATAAATAAATAAATAAATAAATAAATAAATAAATAAATAAATAAATAAATAATAAAAAAATAATAATAATAACAAATTTATAATAAAAAAAATAAATAAATAAATAAAATCGCAATATCATGATTTTGTCCATTTTGCACAGCCCGAAGTGACAAACTATGAGCTTTACATGTTTGTAAAAGATTTATATCTTCTAAATGCAAATTTTGCCAATGTTTTGCATATAGATATCTTAAAAACTAACAATACTGATCCTAACATCTAAAAAAAACTTGATTTTAATTTCATGGGACCTTTAAAAGCGTGCATGATGCATTTAATGCTGATTTTCAGTCTATTTTGATGAAACATAAAACCTGAATATGAAGCCGCTACTGTGTTTAATGCTATCAAATACTGTCAAATACCACACCGTAAACCATTCCCATAGCATATTTCATTTCAAACTGTTTATTCAAAGTAACATTTATAGTATAGTGTGTTAACTGTGCTAACCCCGCTTCAGAAAACAGCATGTTAGCATGTTGACAACAGCACAAACACCCATCACCATCAAAAGATCACAGTAAACATCGGCTGACAGTCGGGTCAGTAATTCTCAGAGAGAGAACAACATGTTGAAAGGACAGCTGAGCTTTCAGCCTCTAATGTGAGCTTGTGTGTGTGTGTGTGTGTGTGTGTTTATAGTACAGTGATGCTATTAAGACTTTAGTGTTTTCCTGTAAAACGCAGCACTCACAGGTCTGTGTACGCGTGAATGAAGAGCACGGAGATCAATAATCTGAGTTGTTCTGGGTTGCCGATAGGTGCGGGATGACAGTCGCCATGGGAACCAGGTCAAGAGGCCAAATAGGAGCACCACCGGGTGAACACCAGAGCAAGTCAAAGTTGCTAACAGGCTAACAGGGAATAACACAGGCACAACAGCAATGACACTGTAGAGAGATGTCACAGAGGGACAAATTCGGATGGAATGGTTTCTCAGGAGGACGTATGGCATTTTCACCATTTACAGGGGATAGTGGGTGACTTTACAGCTGTCTGAATCCAGAATGTCTCTGTTTTTCTAACCCCCGGTCAAATTAGCTACTAGTATTTGACAAAAAGGGAAGTCGTGTGGTCATTTAATTCCTGTCAAATCCGCATCTCTGAGTTTCTAATGGAGATCCATCTCAAAGTCATTTTGTAAAGCTGCTGAGACACACTGTACAGTTGCACTTCATTGTAATTACCAAAAAAAGTGTATTAACAATGGACACTTCTATTACATAATTGCTAGAAATGTACTGAATGTGTACTCTGTTGATTATTAGAGCTGGAGGGCCGATATCCTGCACAGTTTAGCTCCAACTCTAATTAAACCACGGTATATCATATCTGGATTAAGTCTCAGCCTAGTTAATAACTCAAAACTGGGCCTGAACTGGGCCAGATAGACTGGTGTGTCACGATTGCAATGAAATTGATAAACCCATGAACAGTGTTGGGTGTAACGCGTTTCTAAGCAATGCGTTACTGTAATTAAATTACTTTTCCACTGAAAAAGTAAAGTAACTAATTACTGTTCATTTTTAGGTATTTTAATTACAGTTACTTATAAACTACCTGCGTTACATTGTAAAATAATTAAACTCGCTGAATAATCTTACACAATTTGATTTATTTATGTTCTAAAAATTTAAAAGTAAACTCTGGCGCTTTAAAATCATCGTAGTGCAGATGCATGTGATAGCGCCGCGCGACAGTTTGCTGCTAGTCATAAAGCGGAAGATGTCGGACTCAGCTGAAGCGAGTGGCTGTTTTACCAAATGAAAATATTCCCAGACAAGAACATTACAGTATTAATCCATTTATTTTTCCTCATTGCGTGCTGTAGCGCGCGGCTTTTTCAAGGCTATCGAGCACCTTACATGGGCTGGTTAATTACTATGAGAAAGGCTAGGATGACTACGCAGATGTGACAGAGAGAGTCGGCGAATTTAACATGACTGATGCTGCTCTGTTTACAGAGTAATAAGACACCTTTTGCTCGATCGGATCACAGGTAAACAAGAGAGACACAAACCAGTTCAAAAACATGCCGTATAAATCTGAAGCCTTTTGTCCACTTCCGATCATACTGCACGGGCTTTCATTCTAATACCGCCAAAAATAATGCTTTTTTTGTAAAGATTGCCTGATCCTGCCTGATCAATAGATATGCAGAATAATATTTAAGAAGGTTACATTGCATACTAAAAATTATTATGCATGTAATTATTATAGATTTTTTTTAAAAATAGAATATAACAAAGATGATTCAGAAAACTAAAAGGCTAAACTATTTCATGTTTGACTCTATATGTTTTATCGAGTCATATGTTCACGTTTGACTCATATGTTTTATCTAAGTATTTATTATTTACAGAGTAACATTTTTATTATTTGTCCACTCAAGGTTTATAGGGATTTCAAGAAGTATTTAGTTAAGTTACGTATTGAGTAATTAAGTTACTTTTCAGACACAGTAATTAGAAAAGTATTTTAAATACAATATTGATCAAGTAATTAGTACTTAGTAATTAATTGCTTTTTTGAGGTAACTTACCCAACACTGCTCCTGACATATCCTAAAATGTTATATTATCCTGTGTCTGCTACAGATATGAGCCCTGTGATGTGGATTGAGGTGCTGTCTACACTGGATGTCGTGCAGCACATCATGGCAGATCCCAGACAGTAAAATTATGTTCTATTACTGTGTGTTCTCTAAGTGCTTGTGTTACTTCTGACATGACTGACCAATTGTTTTGCCTCTTTGTAGCCATCCAGAGTAGGAAGCGTCTAGCTGTTTGGCCTCAATGCAACAATGTTCATGTTCAGTGTAAGCACATGCTCCCTCTCTCTGTTCCTCAGAGGAATCTCTATGATTTTGTTGCTGGTAGATTTCAGCTGTGGCGGGTTAGACAGACACTCCCACTAGACCGGGGGTGGGCAAACTTGGTCCTGGAGGGCCGATATCCTGCACAGTTTAGCTCCAACTCTAATTAAACCGTGGTATATCATATCTGGATTAAGTCTCAGCCTAGTTAATAACTCATAACTGAGCCTGAACTGGGCCGGCTGGTGTGTCACGATTGCAATGAAATTGATAAACCCGTGAAGCATTGCACTTTAGGCACACTATGGGCATGCTTTTCCTCAAAGTGACCTGATTGGAATTTCTTTCTTTGCTCAAAAATTATTTTTATGTATTTAAAATGTGGTCAAGAGACTTACGTGGCCCACATATAATTTTTTTCAATCAATTCTTAAAATGCTCCCTAGTAGCAAAGAATTCTGGCCCAGATTTGGCATGAATCTGGCAGAGCAGGCATTCATCCGGCACTGGCATACGGCATGTGGGCCAAACATGGCCCTGGTTTGGCAGAGGTGGCACCGTCTTTAAGGCGGCACACAATACTTGGGCCAGATGTAAAATGTAGTATTCGGGCCAGATGTTATTAACTGATATGTGGGCCATGTAAGTTTGGCCAGTTTGACCCACATTTAAAATACATTTTCAAGAAAAGAAAAAATACATTTTACTAATCAGGTCACTTTGAGAAAAAGCACGGCCATAGCACGCCTAAAGTGCAATGATTCATGGGTTTATCAATTTCCTTGCTGTAGTAACACACCAACATATCTGGCCCAGTTCAGGCCCAATTATGGGTGATTAACTTGGCTGAGTTTTGGCCCAGATATGGTCCATGTTTGGCCCTTGTCTGGAAGCTAGACTTGGTCCAGTCATGTACATTAATTCACTGCGGCATGTGGGCCAAGCAAAAGCTGATTGTGTAGGCCAGAGCTGGGCCAGAGATATTTTGCTATGTGGGCTGTATGCTAGTGCTGGATGAATGCCCGCTGTGCCAGCTTTATGCCAAATCTGGGCCAGAATTCTTTGCTACTAGGGTATGCTGGATAAGACCCCAGATTAAAAGGACTAAGCCTAAAAGAAATTGAATGAAAAAGTATAAAAAATTAAATACTTTTGAAATACAGCCTTTAAAAAAAGTCATCAAAGATGCATATTATTATTAATTATGGTGTGTTTTATGGAAAAAACAAATAATACAACTGTCCAAGTCAAGTAAATTGGTAATATTAATTCATTTACATGTTTGTCTTAATCCAACGTGAGCTAAGTGTTGTTTTTATTGTTTAAAAAATACATTTTTACATGATTATTAACTGAAGAATCACTCAAACACAAACATACACATTTAAAGGAAACCTAGCATAACACTCCACCTCTTACATAATTAACACTTAACCTTAATAACACTCACAGGACAGTCGTTAACTTTAAATAACACTTTTACAGCTTCAAATAATAAATAGCTTTGTGATTTACACCTTCCCGAGTCATATGAAAGCGACTGCACACACACACACACACACACACAAACGCAGTCTTCGTACATCACATTCACATTAAACATCCATCACTCTGATTCTTCTGATTGGCTGCTGCCATCCATCAATCAACCAGATGACAGGTGGTGTTTGTGAAGGCAGGCAGCCCCGCCCTACTAGTTGTCATAGTGACCCCCTCGTTGATGGACAGCTTGATGGATGGCCGCAGCGTCCACATGGCCACCCGTGAAGCAGTGGAGGATTATGGGTACTGATAAATGCCACATATCAACGCCACTCACACTTACAAAACAAAACCTGTTCTAAATCGCACATTCAGGTTGGCCTTTCTAACCAAGATCACCGAAGGGGAAACACACACACACACACTCACACACACACACACACACATAGAAAGCTCTATCTGTGTCTCTCTGTTATTGGCCTCAAGCTCCATTTAAATGTCAGACACTTTCCGCTGAAACTGTTTCTTTTATATAGCAGGAGCAAAGCTGTGCAAATGTTAATAGGTTGTGTGTGAGTGCGTGTGTGTGTACGTACACGCGTTCTACCCAGTGATAGAGTGCGGTTCGCAGAAAAAGCAAAACATTGCAACACTTGAAAACGCTATTAACATCATCACAACCATTTCACAACATTACACCCGTCTCTTACTAACACGGGGAAATGTTATTGTTCAAAAACAAATCTTGAAAAGTTTTAGCAAGGAATGAAAAAAATAATTTGTCAACATCGACTATTATCACTCAGAAATACAGTAAATATATACAAAGAAACACTGAAGTGAAATCACCGGAAGAAGCTGAATACACACTCACCGGCCACTTTATTAGGTACACCTATCTAACTGCTTGTTAACACAGGTGTCTAATCAGCCAATCACATGGCAGCGACTCAATGCATTTAGGCATGTAGACATGGTCAAGACGACCTGCTGCAGTTTAAACCGAGCATCAGAATGGGGAAAAAAGGTGATTTAAATGACTTTGAATGTGGCATGGTTGTTGGTGCCAGACGGGCTGGTCTGAGTATTTCAGAAACTGCTGATCTATATAGTTTGTGGTCTTATTTTATCTGTAACACTGTAAGCTATGACATTGCCTTGCTTTTTACTACAAAAACGAATAATCATCCATAATCCGTACTATTGTGTCAGTGGACTAAATGTGTTCGATGGGATGTTTTCTGTGGACTCTTACCTTTTGAAATAAACCCTGATGTACTGCAATGAATGCGTGTGTGTTGTTGTTTTTACTATGATATTCACTCCAAATCTATTAAGCATTTTCTGTAAAACTTACACAAATTTAGCAAATACATCCTTTACAAGCCTTCCATTGGGTGCTTGAGGGTTGTAGCTTTAGAATGATGTACAGTTTGTGCAAATTACTTCTTTCTTTGTGGTGTAATCTATTTATAAACACTGACATTTGGGAAAAATAGCGCCTCAGTGCGACCTTGTAACGGTGCTGGCTAAGGGGTTAAATAACATGAACTAATATTTCGTTATTGTAAAGTATTATCTTTTAAATATATAAATAATACAGCTAACAATTTACAATAATGTTTTATTTGTTGATAGTATTTTAGACAAACCTTCACATATCAAGATTTCAATACCATCTTAATGTCAAATACAAAAATATTATAGGCATTTTCTCAACTAACGTTAACAAAGGTTCATAAATGCTGTAAAAATATAGTAATGAGAACAGTTACTATTACTGCGATGCTTTATTGAACAGATGCACTGCTGTAGATTGTCTGCTGTGTGTATGTTCGTACGTGTCATTTTGAATGACAGGGAGCAAATTACAAAAACAGCAGACAATCTACAGCAGTGCAGGTCTCTGTGCGCCGTATCCTATTACAGCCTTCACACACACACGCATACACTTGTATACATGGTATACAGGGAAAATCCATAGGTGTGATGTATTTAAACTGTAAAAAAGATTGCTATACGGCCCTAGCGCTAAACCCAACCCTCACATTAAATCTGTGGCACATTTTAGATGTCAAAAGACCTTGTTTAGTATGAATTTTAAGCGTTTTGAGTCTTGTGTCCCTGTAAACCACATAAAAAGGTATGTTTTTTGTGAATTGTGGGGACATTGCATAGGTATTATGTATTTTATACTGTACAAAATGTATTTTCTATCTCCTACACCACCCCATTACATGAAACTCACATTTTTTTAAAGAAACATTTATGTTCTGATTCTGCATGCTAAGCCTTTTGAAAAATGGAGAATTTGTCCTCATAAGTCACCTTCTTCTTGTAATACCTATGTCATTGTACAGATTTGTGTCCTTATATGTCACAGAAACACACATACACACACACACATGCCTGCACGGGCGCACACACAGACGCAGCAGAACTGAAGTCCTTCACCTCATTGATTGTCCTCTGGCGCGGTGCTCGACTCACCAATGCATGCTCACTGACTCCTGCGTTTCACATCCACACAGCTTTTCCTCCATCCACGCACACTGTAGCTTTTCATTCACTCGAAGCCGCAAAACCCACAGACATCATTGACAATCCAAATCACAAGTCTGGGCCCTTTTCTGTTCATGTTTGACGTCTTCCCTTCGTTCGGCTGATGTTGGTGTGATGGATGTTCCTGAAGTTTCTCTCTTATCAGACTTCCCTTTGACTCCCTGCTGTGAATCGATTGTGCGATTTAATCTGCAGATTCGCTGTGACGTGTTTTGGGATATTACAGCTACTACTGTCCAAATAAATATGGATTCGAACAAATATATAAATGACTGTTAAATGTGTTTGGAGTAAACTGGGGCACAGCAAACATTTCAAACAGCCATAACACAACTCTATTTCATTTAAAGGGGACCTATTATGCAAAAATCACTTTTATAAAGGGTTTTAACACAGTTGTTTGGCAACAGTGTGTGAATATAACCAGCTTCTAATGGTAAATATTAATTAATTACCTTTTTTATAATCACACTTGAAACACTTCGATTGACATTCTCCCTTTGTATATGTAATCAGAGGGGGAATGCCCCGCCCATTAGTGGCCTTCTTTCCCTCATTAGCATAGGATGTCTTGTTTTTGAATCTGCTACTATGCTGGCACATAGGTATTCGTAGCTCCGCCCTTTTTTGAAAAGAGCTCATTTGAATTTAAAGCGACAGTCACCAAAACACCACAATTAGGATCGAAGCAGGATCGAAGGGTCAGTTTCAAAGAGTTACAAAACGTTATTAGTGGGGTATTTTTATCCTGTCATTATAAGACTTTTGAATGATACCAAATCTTAAATACGTTTGATAGCTAGTATGAAATAATACATACATAAATGAATAAATAAATAAAGTTAAACAAGCATAAATTGTCAATATTACAACTACAACAAATGGTGAATAGGTATTTAAGTATTAAGTTATTCCCATCAGAGATTTTTAAATTGGGTTATATTTTATATAACTATATATTTATTTATTTATGAAATTATAAAAGCTTGTTTATTATGTTAGGATTTTATAGTGTTTGTGTAGTGATATTTGTTATGTTCTTGTTGGGTCTGATGCAACGTAATTTCGTTCTGCGTTATAATTTATTGTGATGTTTTGAATGACAAAAGGGCGACACGCTGGCGCAGTACAATAGGTAAGTTCTGTCGCCTCACAGCAAGAAGGTCGCTGGTTCGAGCCTCGGCTGGGTCAGTTGGCATTTCTGTGTGGAGTTTGCATGTTCTTCTCGTGTTTGCGTGGGTTTCCTCCGGGTGCCCCGGTTTCCCCCCAGTCCAAAGATATGCGGTAGGCTAAATTGTCCGTAGTTTATGTGTGTGAATGAGAATGTATGGATGTTTCCCAGAGATGGGTTGCGGCTGGAAGGGCATCCGCTTTGTAAAACATATGCTGGATAAGTTGGCGGTTCATTCCGCTGTGGCGACCCCGGATTAATAAAGGGACTAAGCCGAAAAAAGAAAATGAATGAATGAATGAATGACAAAAATAAAGGAAACTGTAACTGGATTTTGAGCTGAATCTTCGCAAACACACTCTACAGACATTAGAGACTTATTTTACTCCTTGTAAAAAGGGGAATAATACTGTAGGTCTTCTCTTAAGTCTGTACAAACCACAAGTTGCTGAGACTTATGTCAGTATGTTGATGTACGCAATATTGGAGCATATCCAATACATATACAATTGCAATCATAATTATTCAACCCTATTGATCTGGAAAACAATGCTTTATTGTACTGTAGAAGTCTTTATTGCTGTTCACAGTACCTGGCGGTTTTAGGGTCTGAATAAAATATTATAATCTCAAAAAAAATCTCTGAACAATGCTCAAACAGTCTTAGAATTCTCTGATCACATTTTATTCATTAATTTCTACCGTTTTTCCACAATTATTTTAGAATTTATGAAAGAAGCTTTCACCTTTCGTGAATTAATATTCACTGGATGAACAAACATGCAAAATAACTAAAAGCAAGTCACCAGGCGGCACAGCCCTCCCTCGCTTCACTCGTTCAGTCACTGGAATACTGATCACCTGCAGCCGTCAGCACTATAGAAGCACACTGTGTCCAGACCTGGACTGCCTGCTCTACATAATAGTGTTGTTGAGTGGGATGTTTAGTGTTTCAGATCGCCATATCATCAGCTCCAGAGATCACCAATATACAAGATTTTTGTCTTTTGGGGGAGGGGGCAGTGCAATAGTGAAATTTAATTCTTTTTCTTCATGTTTTTCAAAAGTTTTTCAACTTATTTGATAACTTG
Source organism: Danio albolineatus (assembly GCA_903798035.1). Taxonomy (NCBI): domain Eukaryota; kingdom Metazoa; phylum Chordata; class Actinopteri; order Cypriniformes; family Danionidae; genus Danio; species Danio albolineatus. The sequence goes on from CAIGQQ010033255.1 coordinate 3,191,615, forward strand.
ACTATGTTGTTTTTAAAGAATTTACGTAACTACATACCTCATTAAATGATTTAAACTGGAAATTTAAATCATTGTTCATAATTCTGCTAATAAATTTGACCAAAATCTGTGGATGTGTTAACTAAAGAATTATAATCAGAGACATTTTATTTAATTCTAATGAAAAAAACCTGAAGGCTGTTGGTCTTTAATAGATTTGCTCCTTACTGAAGTCTGTTTTTGGTAATGTTCTTTATGTTACATGTTATATATGCTAGTGTGGCTCCAAAACTGTGACACAACTCAGTTTTAGAAGATATAAATCTGATATAAACATCCAAAGCTTGCAGTTTGTCACTTCTGCCTAAATGGATCAAAACAATTTTGACATTCAATTTTTTTATTCAATTCATCTTTATTTCTATTGCTTTTACAATGTAGATATGCGTATGTTTGGGACTTGTGGAGCTGTGCATCAATGGATTTGCTCTTCAGTGTTTGAACTTTCAGCATTGAAATTTATACTACACTGAGCTGAACTAAACTGAACTTCAACTCTGAAACTGCGTCAGTCCAGTTTTCAATGTGCTAGAACTTCGATGCCAAGCTGCTTTGACCCAATTTGCACTGTAAAAGCGCAAGAGAAATAAACATATATTGAATTTAATTGAATAGATTGTGTCAAAGCAGCTTAACATAGAAGTTCTAGTAAATTGATACAGCGTCAGGCCGGTTTTCAGAGCTGAAGTTCAGTTTAGTTCAGTTGCGTGTGGTTTAAATTTCACTGTAGAACAAATCTATCTATGTGCAGCTCCACAAGTCCCAAACAAAGCAAGCCAGTGGCGCGGAACAAACTTCACCAATTGACAAAAGTGAAGGAAATAAAACCTTGAGAGAAACCAGGCTCAGTTGGGCATGACCATTTCTCCTCTGGCCAAACTTCTTGTGCATCACCTCAAACTAAAGTTTTTCATCAAATCTTCTGGCCAATCAAATGCTCTCTAGTATCATGCATGCCTCGCCCCCTTCAAGGCGCTTCTCATTTGATGCGCTTGAGTTCTCCCACTCTCACTAGCAGAGCGGTGGTAAAAACAAAACACAATTGGTTGTTTTTTTTTTAAAGAGGAGGAATTTAGAATAAAAAAAATGCACATTTTAAAGCACTTCACAAAACCTTTAACGCTTTAGAAGTACACAAAGGGTGCCAATGTGAGTGGGCACACCAATATGAAAAAACACCTGTCATTTTATTTTGGTTGACGTGCTATTCAACCAATAAGATTGGCGCTCTATATTATACATAACATATAGTGTTTGAATGATTAATAATATCTACCCTCACTGTAAAAAAAATGCCAGGTTCCACACAATTCCTTCATTCTGCCCCAACACAAATCAATTAAGTGAAGTTTCACAAACTAATTTCGAGAGGGGCACGTGATATGAGCGACTACAACTGATCCCTATCGCTAATCATTAGCTAGCCTATCAGATCATCCTAAAGCTACTATATAGAAGAACACGCTGGTCCAAATAAACTGGGTATTGATCCATCCTTTCACAACAACCGTGCAACAAATCCCGCGTTGTAGTGTGTAGATTGATGTAGCTCTCTTCAGAGAAAATGACGCGAACACAGCACCATATTGGGGCTATAATTCTCAGGTATTTTACCAAAAATAAACCTCAACCACTCCAGGTAGGGAAAAGAGGTTTCCAGGTAGGGAAAATAACACAGCTTTTCCCTCGCACTTCAGAGCATAGCGTCTACAGGACATGATTTAACTGGAATGCGATACAGCGCTTGCCGACTTCCACTTTTTCTTCCTATCTGTGGGCGGGGCCAGGGAGTTCAATTTTCACGGGGTCTGTGCGCGCAACTAGTGGGCGGGGCTTATGTTTCGCGTTGACGTCAAGCCGAAACGGCTAAAGACTCGTTCTAATAACGGTTCATTTAAACAATGAGTCGACTCTTTCAAAGATGAATCAATCGTTTTAAACACTTTGCACTTTCAGATTTAAGCCTTAGCTGGATATTTCACTTCACTTAAAGCTGTGTTACACACTGCATGGAAGGTCATTTTCAAAAGTCCATAATATGGGCTCTTTAAATAAGTAGTTTAAACCAGCAGCAAAAATAATGCTGATGAACATCTATTGATCCTTTATTAACACATGAGGAGATTTAGCTGTAATAAAGACCCGCGAATTCCAGAATAGTGTGCTAGCACTTCATGTCCGATGTGGTAAGAAATTAATTATAACAGAAATGTGGAGGATGTTAACTGCGACGAAGATGACTGACAGGGCAGTTCTGGGTAAACGGTGACAGAACGCACGTAACTAAGCAACAGACCAAGTACTGTAGTATGTCCCAAAGCTCGCCTACTTTTCTGTTACAATGTACTTTCCTTCACAGAAAAAGAGAGTGAATTGGGATGCAGAAATGGCACATGTTAATAAATCCATGTATAAAAACATTGCTGCAAACATTCAGGCCCAGAAGCCTACTTTAGTTGCACCAGTGATGATAAAGGTCACCCTAATAAAATCAGGTTGACTACAGTAATGTGATCCTTGGTTGTCAATTACATTTTCAACATCTCAGATTCATAAAATAATTATAGGACACATTAGGTTCAACCAATGCATAAAACACTCGCTTAGCGATTCCAGAACAAGCCAGATGGAAAACCTAAACGTCACAAAATCTGAACTGGAATAAAACAACCACTGTTATAGAGTTAATGTTGTGCTAAATGCACGAAATTCAGCAGGATTGTGAGGGAAGCGCTGTTAAAGGATGTTTTATTCTCTCAGATCAACACATTTGTACATCACGAACACAGTGGTGGAGCTTTTTTACATCGAGATTGTGAAGAAAACTTCATCAAACACAAGTGGGAAAAAAAATCAAAAAGGGGCCAGTGTGAGAATATTCCAATACAGAAGACGCTGAGATTTGCTGCTGCGCTCTGAATTAGCAACACAGTTTGATCCATGAGAGCTAAAAGAAATATGTGAAACTCTTGAGTCTATAAAAACACTAACAAACTGCAGAGATTTCTGCCGGCGAGCTGCAGTTAAACAATACAGCCTTGTGGAGTGTATTTCATTGTGACAGAAATAGAAATCAGGCAGCGCCTTGAAGACTGTGTTGGGTAATCTGTGTCTGGGAAAATGGGTGACCAAGTACACAGAAAAAAAATCTCAGTTATACTTTAGTTGTAAACAAAACATTAAGATTTTAAAAAAGCCAATACTTATTTACTTCAAAATTTCATGCTTAATGGCGGCAAGGTGGCTCAGTGGGTAGCAGTGTTGCCTCACAGCAAGAAGGTCGCTGGTGCTCCGGTTTCCCTCACAGTCCAAATTCATGCGCTATAGGTGAATTGAATAAACTAAACTGGCTGTAGTGTATGAGTGTGTGTGAATAAGTGTGTATGGGTGTTTCCCAGTACTGGGCTGTGGCTGTGTAAAACATATGTTGTAATAGTTGGCGGTTCATTCTGCTGTGGCGACCCCTAAAAAATAAGGGACTAAGTGGAAGGAAAATAAATGAATGAATATCCCGTTTAATTCAGTGTGTTTTTTGCAGCTTATTTGTAATAATTTGTTAAATTTACTGAGTAGGAATTTTTCTAGGCCCTTTTTTCCACTTTAAGACATTAAAAATGATCTTTCTGAACTAGGGCTGCACGATATACATGTCAGCATCGGTACTGCAATGTGATCATTTGCAAAAATCACATCTACTATATACAAAGACTATAAGGATTTTTAAAAGTATACAGGCATACAAAATTGTAGAAGTGAGTAATCTGTAACTTTAATAAGGATTAATTTTATTGACTTATTTATACAATGAAGACTTTTACATTTAATTATTAAATTACTGAACTGATACTGTTAGACTTCTCAGAAAACCATAAAACACTGTTTATTTTATTTCTATCCCTTTCATTATTGTATTTATCTTTGTTTTAGTTTGTTTATTATATTTTAATATTATTTTTTGTGGATGCATTTCCCTACAGAATCACCCCAATCAATCTAAAATGATAGATTCTTTATAATTAGAGATATTCAAGTCACATGGAGAAATTGTATTATATTTATATAGTATACTGTTGAAGTCAAACTTGTTAAATTGTTGATTTTTTTTCTTTTTCAAATATTTCCCAGAGCAAGGATTTTTTTACAGTATTTCCTATAACATTTTTTCTTCATGTTTGTCTTTTTTCAGCTAGAATAAAAGCAGTTTAAATATTTAAAACCATTTTAAGGTCAATATTATCTGCCATACTTATTTTCGACTGGCTACAGAACAAACTTGTTTTCAATCCAACAAAATTCAATTAAATTAAATTCATCTTTATTTCTATAGCGCTTTTACTATGTAGATTGTGTCAAAGCAGCTTCACATGGATTATAAAAAATTGAAACAGTGTCAGTTTTCAGTGTTGAATTTCATTTCATTTTAGTTCAGTTCAGTCTGGTTTAAACCACTGTTATACAATGACTTATCTAATCACCCTAACTTGCCTAATTAACCTAATTAAACCTTTAAATGTCACTTAAAGCTGAATACTAGTCTCTTGAAAAATATCTACTCAAATATTATGCGCTGTCATTATGGCAAATATAAAAGAAATCAGTTATTAGAAGTGAGTTATTAAAACTATTATGTTTAGAAATGTGAAAAATCTTCTCTCCGTTAAACAGAAATTGGGGGAAATACAGAGGGAGCGAATAATTCAGAATAGCTAGTAGTTTTTATATAACAATAAATATTGCAGAAAAAAGTAGTATCAAAAGTAATTTTAATAAAAGTAGAAGTATCAAAGTAATTTTTCCAATATCATTCAGCCCTATTCTGAACTATCAACTCGATTCTCAAATGCATTTTATTTCCCCGCTTTACATAACAGCAGTATATTCATCAGACATCTAACAGCTAAGCAGCCATCACTTAACATTGCTTCTATTCACAGACACTTCAACCTCCACAAACAGAAGACTTGAGAAATAAGTATAAAGTGAGAGCGAGGGAGACACGTGAGAAGTGATGCATAATTCAGTGTTTCTGCTATATTCATTCTGCCGTGGTGATCCGCCACACCAAAAATCCCCCCGACCCCCCCTGCTGCGGCTGCAGGTTCTCGGTGACACCACTGGCATCATTCACAGCTGGATGAGACGGAGTCAAAGGGGTCACAGCGGTGGCGCCACTCACGTCTGTCTGCGTTTCAGAATGCGGTTTAAGATCCTGCCGCGCCACTGACATCTTCCCTTTAAATTACATGATATTTGTTGTTAGGATGTGTAACAGCACCACCCTAGGCTGAACTATTTAGCATTGTGCATACACTCAAAAAATGACTTTTTCAAACTACTTATTCAAAATGAAACCCAGGCTCATTATTGATATGTACCCTTGTATACATTTCCGGAGAGCGCAAAATACGTCCCAGGAGGTACGTTTTTTTTCTGTTTTTGTTTTCGCAAATCCACCAAAGGCCGCTGTGTAAGCTTTTTCGGATCTCAAATTTCTCTTGCAAGTGCCATTCGTGCCTGCTGTTCTCACGTAAATCCATCAGAGGCCACTGTAGACTGACTGACTGAGTGACTGGCCAACCAACCGATCCCACCATCATGCTAATTCATGCTAGAATCATGCTAACAACATGCTAATTCATGCTAGAATCATGATAGTAACATGCCAATTCATGTTAGAATCATGCTAACAGCATGCTAGTTCATGGTAGAATCAAGCTAGTAACATGCTAACTCATGGTAGAAACATGTTAACAACATGTTAACTTATGCCAGAATCATGCTAATAACATGCTAATCCATGCTAGAATCATGTTAATTCACGCTAGAATCATAGTAACCACATGCTTACTCATGCTAGAATCATGCTATTCTCAACCTCAGACACAGGGATCATTTTTAAAGCTTTTTACTGGCTTGCTTTAGTCTTTAAAGTGGTTACATTGGTGACTGCAGGGATTTTAAACATTATTTCAACCAACTTGATACTTTTTCAACTAAATAAACTACTTAAAACAGGCTTTTCAAGCCACCATAAAGTTTGTCCTCAAACTTTACTATCTAGTTGATATGTACCCTTGTATACATTTCCGGAGAGCGCAAAATACGTCCCAGGAGGTACGTTATTTTTCTGTTTTTGTTTTCGCAAATCCGCCAAAGGCCGCTGTGTAAGCTTTTTCGGATCTCAAATTTCTCTTGCAAGTGCCATTCGTGCCTGCTGTTCTCACGTACATCCATCTGAGGCCGTTGTCGACTGACTGACTGACTGGCCAACCAACCGATCCCACCATCCACCCCCTTCCCTAAATCCAACCGACAGTGTTTTCAAAAGCAATCCAGAAAAAGAAAAGCCCTCATGGCAGCTTGATTTTTACCATGTTTTAGATTTTAGCACATTACCACCCTGTTATTTACTTATTTTATTTTTGGTTTTTCTTTATGTCTTACCTGCTTTCTGGAACTGTTCTTCGCCAGACTCGACCCTGCCACTGAAAAAAACAGGTAACAGCGGAAAAGCCTTCCACATGGACGTAAGCAGTCAGCTAGTATGCGTGAAAAGGAATGGTGTCATACCGCCTCATAGCGTTCGTTTTAAAGACGAAATGCAGCCATACGTAGCTCTGCCAACATAATTTGACAGAAATGTATATAGAAATGTATATGTATTAAAGAATGAGCCTGTTGTTAAAATGAGTTGATTCAACACAATTCTTATTTTTTGTCTTAACTGTTTTATGCTCAATCCACTTAAGCTTGTAAAAACGACTAAGCTAATTTAATCTATTTGTGTTGAAACAACATGAAGAAATTGTGTGGAACCCAGCATTTTTATGATCTAGTTTAGAAAATTGTGACATATATTTAGAAACTGTTTATCTTCGTAGTATTTTTTGAAACAGAATTTATTAGAATTATTTTTTTTTTCATTATTACATGTGTGATTTGTTTTTGTGGTGAGCAGTAGCCTATTAAGCGATTTTTCAAACATCGAGAACCACGATAGAATTAAGCCAATAGAATCCTTACTATTACTATTAAGCAACCCAGGCTCATTGCGCATACATACCCCAGTCTACATTTCTGGAGATTGCAAAAAATGTAGTCCAAGGTACGTTTCCTCGCAGTTTTTGTGTTGGCGATTCTGTCAGAGGCCGCTGTGCATGCTTTTTGCCAATCTCAAATATCTATTCATGTACATCCACCAGAGGGCTAGACACATACACACTCACACTCTTCAGCCGACCGACTTGCTGTCGAATAACTGACTGACTTGCCAACCAACTGACTCAACCCACCTCCTTTCCTAAATCCAACCAATAGCATTTTCAAAAGCTGATCTAGAATAAAATGAAAAGCCATCATGGCTCCTTCAAATGTTACCACGTTCTAGGCCTGTTGCTTATTTATTTGCTTTTGGTTTACCTGCATTCCTGCCGGTGACATCCAGCGTTCTTAAGGTGCCTAGACAGCAGCTCTGCACAAGAAGTTTGGCCAGAGAAGAAATAGCCATGCCCAACTGAGCCTGGTCTCTCTCTATGTCTTTTCCTTCACTTTCGTCAATTGGTGAAGTTTTGTTCCTCGCCACAGGCTTGCTTGGTTTGGGACTTATAGCATTAATTTAATTTGAACTTCTGGAGCTGCTCTTCGCCAGACTTAAACCCCTGTCATCACATGTAGTCTACTTCGATTTGAAGTAGTCGAGTCTTCGAGTCTGCCGGCATACACAGCGAGCTACTGGGGTAAACTGGTAACACCAGAAAAGCCATCTACATAGAAGTCGGTCAGTAGCACGAAAAGCAACAAAAGCCGTTGGCACCAGCATCATTCAGCCCCATGGTGTTTGTTTATTACAGACGAAACAACACTAGTGCGTTTTAGTTTTAAAACGGTGTTTTAGCATGAAAACGATCCGTGTCCACACTAGCGTTTCACCCAGGGTTTCTGAACAGATCTCCGTCCACACTACTCCACCAAAAACGTATATCACGTGACCATTCGCGCACTCTGGGCATGCGCGTTCAAGTATAAACAGGAAGCATGTGTCTCGCTCGCATTTGATTATTGTTAGTCAACAAACTTTTTTCTTATGCCAATCCTCGGGAACAACTACTTCACTTGTAAACATATCCCACCAGGCACTGGTTCTTCCAGGTGTAACCCAAAACCGGCATTCTAAATAGGGCTTGAAACGCGAGCGATTAGCGAGTGCTCGAACAATAGCTTGCCTCTTGTGAATATATGCAGCTGTTGTAGTAAAAAAGGCAGAGTTTAACTGCACAATGGCGCCTAAAACAGACAATAGTGCAAACAACGCTCCTCTCGGCTCCTCCAAATTTGTTACCACGTTCTAGGCCCATTGCTTATTTATTTGCTTATGGTTTACCTGCATTCCTGCTGGCGACCTACTCACACCTGCAGCTTCTCCACGATGGACCTCCAGCGTTCTCCAGGCCCCCGGCGTCTAGACAGCAGCTCCGCACAAGAAGTTTGGCTAGTGAGGAAATGGCCATGCCCAACTGAGCCTCGTCTCTCTCTCAAGGTTTTTTTTCCTTCACTTTCGTCAACTGGTGAAGTTTTGTTCCTCGCCACAGGCTTGCTTGGTTTGGGACTTGTGGAGCAATTGAATTAAATTGAATTTCCGGAACAGTTCTTCTCCAGACTCAAACTCCTGTCATCACACGTAGTCTGCTCCAATTCGCGTCCCAAGTCTGCCGGCATACACAACGAGCTACTAGGGTAAACTGGTAACACCAGAAAAGCCATTTACATAGAAGTCGGTCAGTAGCGCAAAAAGAAACAGAAGCCATCGGCACTAGCATCATTCAGCCCCATGGTGTTTGTTTTTTAGAGACGAAGCAAAGCCAACATACTTTGGAGTACATGACTCACGCTCTCCAGAAATGTAGAATGGGGTACATATTCAGAATGAGCTGTGTTGTTACTAAACCACCAAAGTAAAAGATTAATGGTAGATGTGTGTGTATTCTGAATAACAACAGGGGTATGACACAGGTATTATGAGAAAACGGTCAATTATGAGAACATTGCTAATGAAAAGAGGCTTATAAATGATACAGAATGAAGGGAAATTGATAGTACGGTTTGTATAAAATCAACCGAATGTCCCCACAATTCACAAAAACAAACTGTACATGAACTCGCACACATTTAAAAAAGATTCGTCTGCGTTTCGGTTGTTCATTTAAGCTGAACTCCTGTATAAGTTTAATGCTTTGACAAGACAGAGAGAGAAAAAAGGTTATCAGTTACTGATGCAAACAGGCATCCACATCGCCACGGCAATCAGCCTCATTTGCCATGGCAACGGAATGCTCAGTGTGATGGGAATTTACTTTGATCTGAAGATTAATAAAGGCTTTTTAGCCGATGCATCTGTGTGTGTGTGTGTGCGCGCGCCGAGTAAGTGTGATATATTACAGCACTAAAACGCAGTATAAAAGTCTCAAAAATGATGATGACGACACTCCCCGAGAGCTGGGGAAAGGTGATGGATGGATGGAAATATGGACGGAGTGAAGAGTCTCTGTAATGGTGTAATACATCATGACTGTGGTAAGGTAATAATATGAATATTTATGGGCTGTGGGTGAGGACGATGTGAATATTTATGAGTTTGGGTGATTATGGTCTCTAATGAAGTTAATGCTTATTTTGTTCTACAAGCTTTTTACAACCGGGAAAAGCATCAGAGAGAATTCACGCACAACCCCGGCTATGTGGAGCAGGACTCAGGTGACTGTGTGCGTGTGTGTGTGTGTGTGTTGAGTACATTAAGGGAATGTGCAAAGCATGCTTCATAGAGGCACAATAGACAGAACAGCTCACAGAAATCAGGACTGACTGTGGATTGGATCAAAGATATAAAGCTGGATGTGTGTGTGTGTGTGTGTGTGTGTGTGTGTGTGTGTGTGTGTGTGT
>CAIGQQ010033255.1:3201599-3226232 GCA_903798035.1 Danio albolineatus
GTGTGTGTGTGTGTGTGTGTGTGTGTGTGTGTGTGTGTGTGTGTGTGCGTGTGTGTTTGGAGAACTTTAGAGGTCAACATGAACTCGCAGAATAGCATTAGTCAAATCCTCATTTATCAGATCAGAGAAAATGACTGTGCTAAATAACTGAATCACATTCATTATTACACTCTACAAAATGCTGGATTATTTATATAGCCCAAATGCTAATCTTTTGGGGTTGTTTTTCTAGTGTTGGGTAGTTTCGCGGTGGTTGAATTTAGTCACACTGACAGGTGAAACAATACAGCTTACTCTTCTCTACCCCTTCACTGTGGTAAACTTCAGTCCAACTGTCTGAGTAACAGTTTACATCCTTCTTCCATTAAATAAAAGTCTGCAGGCTTTTTATTTAATCTATAAAGTCTATAAAGAGCTTTACGAGATGTCAACGCACCATCAACAGATGTTTAACACGATGAAACCCGCTTTTGCAGGTTTATTGTGCAATTAAATCTGACGGTTTCAATTTAAGCTGCTGATTTTTAGATAGTTTGTTGCAACAGATTTCAGTTACATTAAAGTTTAATGTTGGGGAATCTTTTAATATCATGTTTTGATCTCACTTTATTTTAATGTACATTTCAGACTATTAACAAACCATTAACTATGACTTTTAGCTTTATAAACTACTAATTACCTGTCTATTAATAGTTAGTAAGGTAGTAGTTGGGTTTAGGTATTGGGTGGGATTAGGGTTGTAGAATAAGATCATAGTGTATAAGTGCTAATAAACAGTTAATATCAGCTAATAAGACAGTAAATGGTGTGACTTGTTACTTTAAGTGTTACTCATATGTCAAGATCCAAAAAGGATTTATAATGTCATAAATCATCTCGATTTTAAATAAATGACATTAATTTCAACTTTCTACTCTAACAAACCTTAAAATAAAAGTCTATCACTGTCCACAAACAAAATAATAGGCAGCTTTTTTTTTAATTGATGATAATAACATGTTCTTGAGAAGCAAATCATTATATTAGAAATATTTTGGTCAGACTTTACAATAAGGTTGCATTAGTTAAGACAGGATAATATTTGTAAAACATTTTTTTTATTATTATTATTATAATAATTACTATTATTAATATCGTTCATCGTTTAATAATGTTATAAAAATTATCAAAACCAAAATTTGCCTAATGCACAAATTAGTATGCACGTTAAACACAAAATAATACACTGTCAAGAATGTTGATGCTAACCACAGACTGGTATTGTTTTTTCATACTATGCCAGCCAAATTCTAATTTTATTTGTCACACAGTCATACACAATACGATTTGCAATGAAATGTTTACAGCCCATGACCTTAAAAAAACCAAAAATAATTTCAATCAGAATCTAATTTATGGAATGCAATAAGTAAAAACAAAACATTTTAGACATATAAACAGAAGTCATAGCTATAGAAAATAATTAATATACATTTTTTTAAACTTAAGATACAGAAAGTAACAAAATGTAAAAAAAAAAAAAAAAAAAAAAAAAGCTTAGCTATACAAACAAACATAGAAGAGTCTCTAACAAAGTGCATAAGAGAGGAAAGAGTATATCCTACAGGTGGTTTGTCAAGCCCACTCATCTGACGACAGCACACTCAGAACTATTCAATATATGTTGTGTCAATCTTTTCCTTATTTAATAAATGACTTGCACCTCAAAAGACAATGCCGACATGCAATGAACATGTGACGTTTGAAAGTGTGAGACGCGGAGCACAGAAGCTCTTGATTCTGGAGGTAATTAATAGTATAATAGCACTAATACTAAAACGGTTGAGGCATTTCAGAATGACCAAAACAACAATTCAGATGTTTTACAGTGTGCTCAGCCTGTTGGTTTGTCCATTCACACACAATTTTATCATCACATGATCACTTAGAACAAAATCACATGACTTTTTTTACTAGAATTTGTGTTGTCTTTTCTTATCGAATAAAAAGCTTCAGTTATGCGCATATGTTTATTGTGCGTATTTTCAACATTTATGCGCATCTTGGCGTTTTCATAGAGTTTTTTAATGCGCATATCTAAAATGTGCATAAAAATAGGTGGATGGAAACATGTCTAAAGTCAACTTTGTGTTTTTCAATATTCTTCAGAGTATCAACAACTCTAATAAATGGCTCATCTTTGGCTGACCTATCACTTTAATTGTGAGTGTATAAAAATTTTATACAAAACAGTCTGACTTTGCACAGTGGACTAACGCTTGACTTACTGTAGACTTTTAAAGACCCGTGACCTCTCTTGACCTCAGCATCAGAGACTTGTAAACACGTCTGACCTGATGTCAGGAACTGAACAAGTTTCAAACAAGCAGATCGAGCCTCGACTTCTTCCTTGGAAACACTCCGAGGAAGGATTTTGTAAATGCACAACAACGGAACAACAAAAACCGACACCCGGGAGTTGAGTAAAAACCTTTGGGATCTGGCCATTTTAGAAAGTGTTTGCCATTTTTGGCTCAAACATTCATTTTTAGATGCGTATTGCACTAGATGCCTTTTAAACCTCCTGCTTTGTTTTCCGCGCATTAGCAAGCCTGAATGGAATAACAAACAGCTGAACTTACACATGCAGAAATAATGAAGCAGTCCATCCAACGGGTCACTGAAACCATGCCGCGTGTGCCTGTTATCGTGGGCAGGAAAGCACTATTGCCCCTTTAAATATTTAATTTTAACAGAGCACGCTCAAAACACAAGAAGGCCAATGTGGTTTGTCACAAACACACGCATACAGGGATGCCTATATCTGCCTCCCCAAGCATCTCACTCCAATCTGTGTGCGCAGTATGCAGACTGTTTGTGTGTGAGAACATGCATCTTCTCTTCTTCCTATAATTAATGCGGTTTGTACTGTACAAACTGCAGAAATACTCCCACAGACATGGGAACGTGTGACAGACTTTTATTATGTAAGATCAAATAAGTCTTAAATTAACTCCACAGTGTGTGTGTGTGTGTGGTTCACCTACACAACTTTACATACCTTACATACACAGAGGTATACTGAACAATCATACACACATTCATATATTGGTTTGAAGCACAAAGAGGAAAAAAACAACAGCAAAAAAAACAGGACTGCAATTAAATTTCTCCACACAAATCTCCCACGTAACTGACTACAACACAGAGAACGGCTCCCTTCCAAAAGCAAAACCCACCGGACGTGAAGCTAAAAACAGAAAGCGCTCCTTTTAAATTGATTTTATTTGGATTAACTCGAATTTAAATTCTTGTTCGAAGACTTTTAAGTGATTAACTTCATTCAACTTACGCTAAATATAGATAACGCAAGACCATCCGCAGCATGCATGGCATATTGAGTTTGTTTCTCTGACTAAACTGTGCTTGTGTGTGTGTGTGTATGCTGGCGTCTTGTGTTTGATCATGAATGGTAGCTGATTTTACAACAATTCAGATCCACATGACCACCGGATGTGAAAAGACCCATTCAACAAAATCTGACTGCATTAAATACAAAAACACTACCCTTAGTAGCTAATCTGCGTCACTCTTATTTTAGTTTTTTTGAGAAGATTTGTATTAAGAGTTGAAGTAATATTATGTATCTACATTTTTATTTTTATTTTAAAGTTTTCATTTGATATCTGAAACTTATTCATCCTTATTCAAGTTAGAATTACTTGAAAAAGGAATAAACATTAACTATCAATAGAAAAATGGTTTCAAAAATGTTTCCATCCAAAGATGCAAATTAAATGTATGCGCAAAACTGGAATATCAATATAAGGCATGTGACTAAAGCAGCGTTTCCATCCAATGAGTCAAAGAGAACAAAATCATTACTTCCTATCAAATATCAAAATAACGCAATTTGCTGTGGTAGGAGAAGCTGCGTGAATCTATTCTTTATTTAATAAATGACTTGCGCCTCGACGTGCAATGTACGAGTGGTGGCGTTTGAAGGCGTGAGACGTGGAGCGCAGATGCAGGTCATTAATAATATAATAACACTAATACTGAAATGGTTAAAGCATTTTAGAATGACCAAAACAACATTTCAGATGTTTTACAGTGTGCTCAGCCTGCTGGTTTGTCTATTCACACACATTTTTATCATCACATGATGTAATATAACAAAATCACATGACCTTTTTTAATGCGTATAATGAAATTTGTTCAGTAAAAGCGCTTCCATCGTAGTTTATGCGCATCTTTTCTTATTGAATAAAAAGTTTATCCTACTCAGTTATGCACATTTTCAAAATTTATGTGCACATTGGCGTTTCAATAAACCGTTTGTTTTTAGTTGCATATCCAAACTAAAGCAGGCATAAAAATAGGTGGATGGAAACGATGCTAATGTATCTTCCACAAATGCAAAATGTTTGCAGTTCAAAGACTGGCCAAATACATTAAAAAAAGCTAAAACTTGACTAACGATTTACAATTCCAATTAAACCCTTTTTAATTTTACTAAAAACTTGAAATAAAATCCTGAAAGCTTTTGTGATCAAGTTAAACGATAATATTTTGTAAAAGGACATAAACTTGTGCCATTTCATCTGATTTTATTTGTTTTTAGATGACATTTACGGTGATGGGAATAACGCTGCTATAAATAAACGACGTTACTAACGGCGACATTTTTTCAGTAACGATTAATCAAATGAATAACTGTTTCCCATATTACAACGCTGTTGACATTACTGACAATATAAAATGCGCATTACTATAATTGAGAACACTAAAGCAGTTCTCATGCAAGCGTGTCTCAGCCACACTACCTCTCTTTCTCTGTGTGTGTGTGTGTGTGTGTGTGTGTGTGTGTGTGTGTGTGTGTGATCAGGGCTGGACACATAACCAACGTGGTGTAACTGCACTGTAAAAAAAGTCCAACTTACAAATAGTTAACTCAGTTTAAAATTGTAAGTTAGGTGGACATATTTATGAGCTCAGAGTTGAATTTACTCATAAAAATGAAATTTAGATTTCTTCATATCTTCAAACAATAAAAAGTTGAGTTAACTTGATGTTAAAGCAATCGGCTGCAAAGAAATGTTGAGTTTATTAAGCTTCAGTGGTTGACGTTGTGCCAAATAAATGTTTTAAGTTGACCGAAATGGCTGGTTTAAGTCAAGTATACTTTAGGGAATATTTTGGCACAACTTCAAACACTGAAGCTTAATAAACACAACATTTCTTTGCAGCCAGATTCTTTAACATTTTAAGTTAACTCAACTTTTTATTTTTTACTGTGTGAGAACATGATGATTGGCTTAGTTATAGTACATTTCCATCGTTTGTCAATCATTGGCAGAGTAGTGTGGGTGTTCACACACAAGCACAAACACAGTCAATCTCACATACCAATAACCAGGAGTCAGAATGATGGCAAATCCAACAAGTTCAAAGGGAGCTATATGAGCACTACTTTTCCCTCGTTTAGGTAAAAGACAAGATATTTTATGTATCGTTACAGTTCTAAACTATCTATTGTGTTTTATTGCGAAATTATAGTAATGATAATATTTGTAACGATAGGTTGAATTTGATGGTTGTCTCTCACATTGTCCCACAACAACAATAAAATAGTGTAGATTAGTGTACAATGTTTTATATTTATTTTTTAGTCATTTAACTCCATAGTTACTTTCCCTTGTAATTAGTTACTTTTATAATTATGTAACTCAGCTACTAACTAACTCTAGTTACTAACTATTTGTGAAAAGAAATAACTAATTACTCTTTCGAAGGAATATGCCCAACACTGCTTACTAACCATTAGAATGATCAAAACAGGCATACAAGCAAATATAAAGACTAGACTGTGTAACAAAGACGGGCATCAAATCAGTGAGATTCCTTTGATTCCCCTGGCTCATCCTCTGTGCTGGATCAGACCTCCCGTAATCAATGACAGTGACTCTCAGCGGCCAGTGAACGCTGCCATTAGAGCAGCAGATTCAGCCCACCATCATGACACCTGCTGTGCGGCCATAATAAAGCTCTAGCAGAGGAGACGGACGCTCTGCTTTCATCCGATAGCGGACGCCTCCAGTCTACCTGTCCTGTTACAACATTTCATACTTGCTTTGATTGCTCGGTCCCCTGCAGAGTCTCCTCTCACATTGTATTATTGGAACAACATGTCTGAATCGCTTTTTTACTCGCGCGGTGGTCTTTTTTTGTTTTACAAGCAAAACAGAAAGGGATCCTTCACCCGAAAATGAAAATGTACTCACTATGAACACACCCTGGAAGTGGTTTAACACAAAAGAAGATATTTTGAAGAATGCTGGAAACCTGTAACCATTAACTTCCATTGTAGAAAATACAGAAACTATGGAAATCAATAGTTGTAGGTTTCTCTAAAATATCTTTCTTTGTGTTCAGCAGAATATAGAAGCTCATACATGTTTAAATAGTAGTAAATAATGTCAGAATTTTTCATTTTTGGGTGAACTATCCCTTTAAAAGGCTAATATTGTAATCATTTTAAGGCATTTCTCCAATATTCACTAATTATCTTAGTAAATGGTACAAAAATCTTTCACTTTCAATTAAAGGTGCAGTAGGTGATCTGCCAAAATGCTAACGTTAGCTTTGAAAACACAGTCCCTACACTCTCAGAAATAAAAGGTACAGGAGCTGTCACTGGGGCGGTACCTTTTTAAAAGGTACATATTAGTACCTGAAGGATCCATAATGGTACCTCAAAGGTACTTTTTAGGTACACTTAGGCACTAATATGCACCTTTGAGGAACCACTGTGGACTCTTTAGGTACAAATATGTATCTTTTGAAGAGGTACTGCCCCAGCGACAGCTCTTGTACCTTTGTTTCTGAGAGTGTACAGTACCATGCCGTCCAAAGCCACGCTTCCTGAAATCACGAACACGCACCGAGAAGATGACAAAGACCCACTATCATGTCATTTACCAGTTTTATTTCAGCTTTATAGTTTTTTATAATACTACAATTCCAACAAAACTGTATTATATCTAGCATGTTTCAGTTGTGTAGCAAGTAAAACTTGTCATATGGGCAACATTATGCGAGGATCGCTGGTCTCAATCTCTCATGCGCTTTGTCTTAAAGCAACAATAGTGCTTGGCTGGCGGCGTGCAGGAATTACACTTGTTACTAAGCCATACTTTTTCAGATAGAATATTCAGAGTAGCATGGTAAACAACATAGGGAGCACATCACAGGTTGTCATTGTTCAAAAATGAACCAATGTGATGTGAATATAAAACCAGCTTCAGCTCAGTAAAGCAGGCTAGGCGGAACAGCGCTATTTACTGATGTTTTGCTGTTAAACTACATTAAAATCTACATTATCGATGCTGTAAAATGACCTTATGAAATTGAAAATAGTCTCATCAATCTATCGCCAGAAGATTTCAGTGGCTGAACAACACTACTGTGCATATAACCCATTCATAACAACACAATCTACATCAGCTCTGCGTGACTAAAATAGTTTTAAAACACAACATTAAATGTCTAAAAGAAATACTTCAGCCAGCGTGCAGAACTAACTCCAACATTGATTCAAGATTTTAAAGTTTTGATTCAGCATTTGTTTTTACTGCTGTCACTCTCTCAAACGGCTGATCTGGGCCAGTGCTGCCTTGTCACTAAAGTTTTATTTTAAATTAATGGCCAGATCGGGCCAGTAGAAAAAATCCTTAGCGTTGAACCCTGTGGAGGAAACCCACGCCAACACGGGGAGAACATGCAAACTCCACACAGAAATGCCAACTGACCCAGCCGAGGCTTGAACCAGCGACCTTCTTGCTCTAAGGCAATCACGCTACGCCAAATTTGACAACTGTAAAATCACAATAACTTTTTATTTTTAATACTGACACTGACAAATATTATCTCCTTAGAATGAAAATGAAAAATATATATTATAATGTTCCCAATACAAATGAAAAAAATCTTATTACTCAAAATTTGAAAATATAAACTTATACCGTATGGTTCTTCGTCTCAAGACCTCAATTACTAATATAATTTGCATGTTTAGCTGAACTAACTCTTTAAGCTGCGATGAATATAAAATTGTAAACTGTTGCACATTGTAACCGAAAATCCCCCTCAGTGACTCATTTTCCAGCAGACTCGCTTCTTCAGTATGACTTCATTAAATCAGAGTTCAGAAAACAGCCTTCAAACCAAAACAAACCTAGCTCAAACAGACCAGCAGATCTACACCCAAAGGGAAAACATCTCTTCATCATACAGTAACTAACCGGGGAAGCTCGCGGATATATCCACCGCACCAACCTGGCAGTTTTCACTCAGTCTGCGTGAAGAACAGGGGAAATGTCAGGCCGTTAAAGGCACGCGGGGACTTAAGAGTGACGCCCTTGTAGTTCTTGTTCGTTCAGATCCACGAGAGCCGTCCAGGGTTCAGAAGCTGCGCTATGACAACACCAAATCATCCAAGAGCTAAACACACTCAGGATATTCCTCACAGATTTGATATAGAAAACAGGCCTTACTGCTCCCAGAGGAGCCGTTTCCATAAACAACGACTGCTCTCAGGAGACGATTCCTGCCACAAGCAAAACTACACACAAGCATGTTACACACATAACAAACATCAGTAAATAAGATGGAGTTATATATCTAAAAACTAAATTCAATCTTACTGTGTCTTATTGTTTCAAACACTTGATCTAAAAATGCCCTTAAAAGGAGACATGAATGTTTTTCCTTCCAAATCAGGCTTCATACACATTTTTACTATTAAAATTCCATGACTTTTCCAGAGCTTTCAGGTAAAGGCTGATTTATACTTCTGCGTTGAGTGATCAGCTTGACCACGGTGCCTGCTTTGCGCGTAGTCATGCGTTTATACTTCTGCGTTACGATAACCGTTTTCAAGGTATACCGCGGTATGGAACAGTCAAGGTTTTCATACCGCCAATATTTTCTGCTATATCGTTCCTAAGGTATGTATAAGATTTTTTATTTACATTTTTTTAGGTGTAAATTGTATAGAAATCAGTGTTTTTGAAACAAATGAAGACCGTAGAAGTCAATGATTCACTTGAATTATTTAGCCTGACATGTTTACTGCTCCAAAATACTTAAAATGTTTCTCAAAATAACATACGTGTTCAAAGGGGAAAGAGGTTTTGTTTTTTAGCCAGACATTTAAAAAGAATATATTTTAGGGTAGTCATTACAATACGGTCATACCGTGAAACCGTGATATTTTTATCCAA
The DNA here is from genome assembly GCA_903798035.1 of Danio albolineatus. Classification (NCBI taxonomy): domain Eukaryota; kingdom Metazoa; phylum Chordata; class Actinopteri; order Cypriniformes; family Danionidae; genus Danio; species Danio albolineatus. Next base: position 3,210,863 of record CAIGQQ010033255.1, read on the forward strand.
GGTTATCATACCGTCAGAATCTTATACCGGCCCATGCCTATTGCCCACTGGCCTCTGTTCATCATGGCCTCCTAACCATGGCCATATCATAATTGGCTTCCTCACTGCAATATGGCTGCCATCGAATAATCCAGGTGGATGCTCCACACTGGTGGTGGATGAGGAGGTCCCCCCCCCAATAAAAATGTATAAAGCAACTTGAGTGTCCAGAAAAGCGCTAAATAAATGCAAGGAATTATTTTATTATATCTTGTAAAAAGGGGCATAATAGGCCCCCTTTAAACCAGCGATTATATTTTGACTGTTTTTAAATTATTGCAATTCAAAATATCGCAGAATTAAAAATCATTGCAAGTTCTTTACAAATGTATCAAAGCCAAATAATTACCAAACTTTTTTTTTTTTAAATCCACTGCCCACTTTTCAATTTCTCAAGAGGCTTGAGTAGGAGAATGAAAGTGCCCACTTTGTGAATTATTAAAGATACTGCAAAACATCACACACACACACTCCCACACACACACACACACAGGTGTGAATCTACGACCTTGGGGAGCAGCAGAGATAATGACCAATTCAGTCTTGCAGGGTTATAGACACTATAGAAAGAGCGAGAGAAAGAGGCCATAAAGTCTAAAAGAAAAGAAGGAAGAATTAGACCTTGAGCAGATAAAAAAAGCCAAAGGCGTTATTAGAAAGTGTCGAACAGACTATAAGACAGGTCATACTAGCAGAGTAAGCACCAAAATGGGTAAAAAAAATAGTCTGAGGATGAAGAGAGGTTGTGAATAGGTTGTCAGTCGTGCCCAATTCTGACAGACAGCAGAAGCTCAACAGGTGTTCTAGAAGCAGACAGGTCAAGTACGCAACAAAATCACTTTAATAAGGGAAGAAGTGAACACTGCAGGTGAGGTGAGAGAGTTGATTGTAATGCGGTGTGAACGTGGATGGTTTGGTTGATTAGAATGAGCCTGTTATAGAGCTAATATGCTGCGGTGCTGTGGCTGCTCGTTGCGCAGATGGTGTAAAACACATTTAAATTACATTTAATTGGTAGAGTAATCAGATTAATTCGCGAAAGGGTTCACAATCCACCGACCTATATTTCCTTCCTAATAATCCTGCAGCAACATCAGGAATATGCAAAACACTCTGATTAGTTTGTGCCGATAAGATAGCAGCAGACTTCAAAAGCATGAAAAGACAATTTAACACTAAAATGGACTGATAAACGCGCCTTCTTGTTTCATCATAATCCAAAATCGCTTCAAAAGGCCAAAATCCATAATTTTACAGCGAATTTCTATTGTATAAATGTTTAAATAGATGCAAAGACTGCAATTTAGTATGCAAACACTATGAAGACATCAAAGTCAAAGAATCAAAAGGAGAAAAATAAAAAAAGAGTATTTATTTAAATCAAAGGATTTGATGTTCAGATTTGAATTAAAAATCCACGTCAAATAGAGTTTGTTTAAATGATAAAAGAATGTTCAAACTTAAATTAAGATTTTTTTTACACTTTAATTGGAATGTTCTGACTGCAAATGTCAATTTAAGTCAATAGATATAGAAAACAACAAGTCGGCACAGCTCATATTATATTTAAAACACTGAAGTGCATAAGTTTAATGGTTTGTCTTAAATTAACTGCAAATTAAAGACGTCATAAGTTAAAAAGCAAGAGAAGATGTGGAAGAGAACAGTACATTAAAATTCACCATAATCCAAAATCACTTCGAAAGGCCAAAATCCATCATTTTACAGCGAATTTCTATTGTACAATTCTTTAAATAGATGCAAAGACTGCAATTTAGTATGCAAACACTATGAAGACATCAAAGTCAAAGAATCAAAGGGAGAAAAAAAATAAAAAAGAGTATTTATTTAAATCAAAGGATTTGATGATCAGATTTGAATCAAAAATCCACGTCAAATAGAGTTTGTTTAAACGATAAAAGAATGTTCAAACTTAAATTAAGATTTTTTTTCGCTTTAATTAGAATGTTCTGACTGCAAATGTCAATTTAAGTCAATAGATACAGAAAACAACAAGTCGGCACAGCTCATATTATATTTAAAACACTGAAGTGCATAAGTTTAATGGTTTGTCTTAAATTAACTGCAAATTAAAGACATTATAAGTTAAAAAGCAAGAGAAGATGTGGAAGAGAACAGTACATTATAATTCACCTTAATCCGAAATCGCTTCAAAAGGCCAAAATCCCTCATTTTACAGCGAATTTCTATTGTATAAATGTTTAAATAGATGCAAAGACTGCAATTTAGTATGCAAACACTATGAAGACATCAAAGTCAAAGAATCAAAGGGAGAGAGAAATAAAAAAGAGTATTTATTTAAATCAAAGGATTTGATGTTCAGATTTGAATCAAAAATCCACGTCAAACAGAGTTTGTTTAAATGATAAAAGAATGTTCAAACTTAAATTAAGATTTTTTTTACACTTTAATTAGAATGTTCTGACTGCAAATGTCAATTTAAGTCAATAGATACAGAAAACAACAAGTCGGCACAGCTCATATTATATTTAAAACACTGAAGTGCATAAGTTTAATGGTTTGTCTTAAATTAACTGCAAATTAAAGACGTCATAAGTTAAAAAGCAAGAGAAGATGTGGAAGAGAACAGTACATTAAAATTCACCATAATCCAAAATCACTTCGAAAGGCCAAAATCCATCATTTTACAGCGAATTTCTATTGTACAATTCTTTAAATAGATGCAAAGACTGCAATTTAGTATGCAAACACTATGAAGACATCAAAGTCAAAGAATCAAAGGGAGAAAAAAAATAAAAAAGAGTATTTATTTAAATCAAAGGATTTGATGATCAGATTTGAATCAAAAATCCACGTCAAATAGAGTTTGTTTAAACGATAAAAGAATGTTCAAACTTAAATTAAGATTTTTTTTCGCTTTAATTAGAATGTTCTGACTGCAAATGTCAATTTAAGTCAATAGATACAGAAAACAACAAGTCGGCACAGCTCATATAATATTTAAAACATTAAAGTGCATAAGTTTAATGGTTTGTCTTAAATTAAGAGCAAATTGAAGACTTTATAAGTTAAAAAGCAAGAGAAGATGTGGAAGAGAACAGTCGATTATAATTCACCAGGTGTAGCAGCTCAGATTGCACAGAGAAATCAAAAATCAATCAATCAATGCTGTAAAAATGGCGTAGTTATATAGTTTCACATAGCCCTCACTTCAGTTATATAACTTATGTTATATAACTTCTGCCCTCTTTCTGTTTTTTACTTTTTTAAACCTTTTCCCAAGCTGTAAAATAACAACAGCACTGTCCCATTTTTAACAGTGCCAAAACCACAAAGAGACCTATTAGCATCACAAACGCACGTCTCTCCCTGTTGAAGTGTGGACGCCCTGCATGTGTGACCAAGGCTGCTTTGGGTAATAGAACGCTCATTTCCATAAACCCCACATGCTGCACTTGAACTCTGAAATGTCAGTCTGTAATCAGTCTATATCCAGTTGACCCAATATTCCCTCGGTGTCACCCAAAACCATACCAGTCTCGCTGCTCATCCCATTCAAATACCAATGGGATTAACAAGAGAGCAGAAATCTTCTTGAAACCCCCAGTATAGATAAACGAGGTCTGCAGAGCGTCTGTTCTCTGACCAGCCATGCTGGGCGATTAAAATGCTGTAAAATCCAGCTTGAATCAATCATAATGCTTGTTTTTAGAATCTTGAAGAACTTACAATACATACTAATATTTACAGAGGTGTGAGCCTACACTGGTCTCACAGTTCGGTTCAGTTACGATTATGTTATAAATTCAATTTATCGGTACATCTAGGAGCATTGGCAATGCTTTTCGTAAGCAATTATATATTTTTTCTTCACAACACAAGAATTTTTTACATATATTTATATTTATACGGTATATTACTTATACTAAAACAATTTTGTCCTTTAATATAAGCAGTCAGATATATGAACTGCACCTTTCATTTTACCAGCTCAAAGAATACACTCTTGTTGAATGTTTCAAACAAAACTCAAATACAATCACAGAAGACAACATGAGCTTTTTTAGCAAATAAACTAAATGTAAATATCATCCCGCTTGCTTTCTGAGCAAAGTTGGAGCATTTTAACTACTCGCCCTCGCCTCGTTCGAACAGTATTCGATCGTGACATAGCACATATAAGATAAATGACATTAGTATGTAATAACTGGTGTTGACCTATTATTGAACTGATAATGAATTGTCCAGGTCTGCATCACAGTGCACAGATGAAACAATTAATGTTGACCCCCTAAATGCTTACTTTTCCATCCTAAACAGTTCTTGTATTTTTAATAAATCTGGCCCAAATCATAATGTTGAAACAAGTATCGCAAAGTTACACAAATGTTTTCTGTTTAAGTTGGAAATTAAATGTTGACTCCAATTATCACAACCCTTTACATTTCATTTCTGAACTACAACGATAAAATGTGATTTTAAAAAGTACATGAAAACCAGAGGGTGAAGAGGTTTGACTCTGTAACATCTAATCTGTTGAAAAAGTATTCCACTCAAAATTTCATCTACGTCAACAATGTGAAATTCAGGGATACTAAACTTCAAAATGCATCCAGTTGTTTGCATATCAAAATGCTACTTCTTTATACCTCCAAATGTTTGTTAACAGCGATGATATCTTTTGTGGGCAGGGCCTATCTAGTGACAGGACGTGACAGGAGAAGTCTAATTTAAGTGCCCAAAATACTACAACATGGAGCATCCAGACACATGCTGCAATTATTTGAATGTTTTGCCAGTTGAAGACAGGTTGTCTTACACTAATAAGCTAACCTTAGCCATGGGGTGAATTTTCCTGACCCGTACTCACTGTCAGGTCTAGGGGTCAAGGAGCCAAATAAATGGCAAATAAATAACAGTGGCCAGACAGTTTCCTTGTGGATAAACAAGGTGTGCGTATAAGAGAAAAGTTCCAAGCATACAAATTTCTTGACATTTCAGTACACTGCATTTAGCACATTATGATTTTGCCAAGTTCGATGCGATTCTGGATTAACATTCATGTTGATTCTGGAACATCATTTTTGTTAAAAAAAAATAATCCATACCTATTGACTATCTCTAAAACAAACCATAACTTTAAAATATTCACAAAATCAGACGAGAATAATAGTAATAACAATCATGTAGAAGTAAGCCTAAACTTAACATAAACTGCAAACGGATCCCTTAATTCTGATTGGCTGATTAAAATGTTGTTCCAGGATCAACATGGATGTCCTACTTTGTGAAATTAGGTTGGCACTGCAGTTATGTCATGACACTACTAGAGATGCACCAACATGAAAATTCTAGGTTGAAACTGTAATTATAAGCAATATTTTTGGTCGTTTTCCTCTTTTGGTTGTAAACCAAAAATGCCATTTCTGACTGATAATTTCAACACAGGCTCTTTGGGAAAAAGTGCCCTGGTGTACTTTTTTGTGAACTGAGAAATATGTGGTCGTGGGTATATTGACCTTATTCTTCAATGCTGAAGAATGTGCGCTCGTGGGTATATTGACTTTATTCTTCAATGCGTTGTTATTTCATTGATTTAGAACTTCCAATTCAGTTGCCTAAGGGAGAAACTACTAGGAATAAGAAACCGCAGAAAACGGTCAAATTGCTTGCTCTACAAACAAGTGTTTGCATGACTATACAGACAAAATAGAATAACATAATAAGCAAATGTCAGTTTGCAACATCAAGCAGCAGAACGAGCTGTTTTGAGTCTTGAGCCAAAATGATTTAAATGGCTGCACCTGCTCGTACACGGAGAATAAGGTGAATATAAGACTGCCTTTTATGCGTAAAACAAATGCTACGGGGTGAAGTAGACCAGGGTTTGAGTCTGACAAAGGACTGTTTTAGAAACCAGGACAAACAAAACCCCAAAAAAAGGCAGTGTGAGATCGCAAAGCACACAGCCACAATGGCTTTTCTCATCTAGTCTACTTTTGAAAAAAACTATTGATTGGTTTTAAGGAAGGGGGTGTGTGGGTCTGTCAATATCAAGAGGACAAATTATGCACAAGGACATTAATTTTCACAGAAATGTCAACAGTGGCTTCTGGTGAAATTACGAGAAATGGCACGTATGAGAAAACGTGCCCCAGTAACGTATTTAAGATTGTCAAAAATGTACACGCCGCCCTCTAGTGGATTTGTGAAAATAAAAACTGCAAGAAAACATAATGCTGGGTACATATTTGTCAGTTCTCAAAAATGTAGGCCTGGGCACATTTTTTTCAAGGAGCCCGAGTTAGATTATTTTGGTGGGTGAAAATTCTGTGTATCCCTACTGAATAATACTCTTTGCTACTGTTTTTGTGTATTACAGACCCATGTGAACAAGTCATTATGTCATTCAATGGATTGATCCACATAGTCAAGGTTTAGACAATCTGATGAAGTTCATACTAATTATATGCCTGAAAGGGTCCGCTTTCATGAGTCTCCATATCAGCAGCCACATTCAGATGGTAGGTTTTAAATTTAAAACAGCATAAAAGTATGGATGATCCTGCTTTGTATCAACAGTTCAAGCTGTTGCTGCTAGCGTAATGCTGTGAGGGTTTTTTTCTTGGAACACTTTGGTCTCCTCAGTACAAACCGAGCGTCATTTAATTGTTGTTGTTGACCATGTCCATCCCTTTATGGCCACTGTGTATACTTCTAGCAGGATAATGCGATATCATAAAGCTCAAATCATTTCAAACCAGGTTCTTGAAGATGATAATGAATTCACGATGCTGAAATAGCCTCCACACTCACCAGATCTCAATTTAATACAGTACCTTTGGGATGTGCTGGAACAAGCATGGATGCGCAGCTGACAAATCTATAGTAACTGTGTATCGCTGCCATGCAACTATGGAAAAAAATCTCTGAGGAATCTTCCCAGCACCTTGTTGAATCTATGCCAGGAAAAAGTAAGGCAGCTCTGCATGCATAATGGGGTCCGACCCAATACTAGCTAAGTGTAACTATTGTAATAAATTTCCTGGTGAGTCCATGTACTTCTACACTGCAGAAAATGCCTCTCTTACTTAGAGTTTTTATCTTGTTTCTAGTCCAAATATCTAACAATTCATAAATCAAGAAGAATTTTTTTAGACAAGCAAAAAATATTGTCTTGTTTTCAGAAATATCAACTCAAAAGTATGAGTGTTCTTTCTTAAAACAAATCATATCAAAAACAATATTATTTTGCTCATACAACATTGACAGATTATTTGGACTATTTTAAGGGAAAACACGTCATTTTGACTTATTGTATCTTAAAAAAGTGAAAACAAGACAAAGTTTTTCTTGCATAGAAATTTCTTATTTGATTTATGAATTTTTAGATGTTTGGACTAGAAACAAGAGAAAAACTTTAAGTAAGCAAAGGAATTTTTGCAGTTTAGCAACCTTCACAATATAAACAAGCCTCTATGTAAAATATTATATGTTTTAATTACAAACTGTTTTAAAGTTATGCTCACTTAAAATTAATACACTAATTTACTTAGAAATTTTAAGGCAATCGGTTTCCTCAATTTTTCTAAGTAAGGTCAACTTATTACATTTTACAGTGTAGAAACAAGACAAAAACTTTAAGCAAGCAAAAGCATTTTTTGCGATGTAGCAGCCTCCACAATGCAAACAAACCTCTATGTAAAATATTATCTGTTTTAATAATATTTTATGCTGTAACTTTAAAGCTAATACATTAGGCCCATAAACAGCAAGAGCTCTATCATACACCCGGTGCAATAAGGCGCAAGACGTGTTCGGCGTCATTTGTTGCCATTTTCAGTCAAAGCACAACATTAATTTTCACGTTTTGCACCACGTTATTGAAATAGCAAATCCATTTGCAGCGATTTGTGGACTCATGGGTGTACTGGTCTATAAAGGAGGTGTGTTAAGGCACATTGTTGGCGCGTTTCTATTTTGAGGAACTGAAATAGAATGTGCCACTGACCAAATGAAAGCTCATCTAATGTCCAGCACAGAGCATGTTACAGTAGTTAGGTGCCTACAGTATGCGGGTCCAAAAGCTCAACATTACTTAATACACACAGGACGTACAGCAACACACACACGAAAAACATTAAACAATTAAAGTGTTACAAAAATATAATTTTCTACATAAATATAAAAATCACTGCCTCAATGCCAAGTTTATGTTTCCATGTCTTTTTCAGTTCATTATTATTATTTAGTATATGCATATTTATATTTGTTTTAATACAAACAAGTTTAGTGTTTTGAAGACGTCGGCATCACCATATGGGGAATAAGAACTGGACGCGTGTTTGGATATAACTCAGTTTTTTGAGCACACTTCATTATTATTGTTCATTTATTCCTTTGCTGGAAATTAGAACTGAATTTAAAAAATAGTTTTGAAACAAATCGTTGTGCTTAAAAAACAAAATAAAATGTGTAGGCTAATGGATGTCTTCAGTGGAGAGTGTACAACACCATTCCCTCATCCGTGAAAGTAAAGGAGTAAAGTAAAGAGTACATGTAAAGTAAAGAGAAAGTAAAGAGGCCTAATGGAGGACGCTTATTCTTTATCCACGCACTGCAGATAGGCTGTTTTCTCGCTAGTGAAGCGTTCAGTTTTTCCACTTATGAAGTCTACCATGTAAATAGCAAATGCAACTGACTCATAAAAGGAATGGGAGATGAGGCTCTGATTGGTTAAATGCACGTTATGCTCAAAACACACCCAGAACTCATTAAGAAAATAAGCATAACACTATTAGACCATGCGCCATGCTCTTTAGACTTTGTGCCTAGACTGTTAAAATAGAGCCCAATATGTGAATATTATGTAGGTGTACTGTTCACATTAAATTTGCACATGGCATAGGTACAAAAACATCTATACTGATGGTATTCTATAAAATTCAATTACAGCGACATAACTGACATACTACGGTAAGAAAATAATTGCGCAGAATGAATATAATGACAGAAAATGTGGACATTAAATGAAACCAAGATGACTGACAGGCAAGTTTATAGTGATAAGACACAAGTAAATGTGCTGTCAGTTAAAGATGCAATAATAACATGGTAATACCTTTCAACAATTGCCCACTTTTTGACGTTCTTCAAAGAAAAATGCATATTTTCAGTGCATATTATAAATAGAGGAATTCAGCACTTGTCTCATGCCCCATGCTGCATGACTGTTATCTAAAATAGTCTTGGTAACACTTGTATTTTTCTTTTGGTGGTAGGAAATCTAATTAATATTCAGCTAAATTCTGTTAATGTGGAGCCTGGCAGTGCCTGTATTCGCATCTTATAATAATCTCATCAGAGGAGCTGTCAGTTATTCAGCACGAAACCCCTCCCACTGAGAATCAACACTACAATCAGTGTGAATGATCATTTCTGGCGTCTGCCTGTGTATGTGAGATTGCAGTCCGACAGTGAAGGTCAAAGGAACGATCTGTCTGGGAGTGACTGAGACTCACCATTATCCAATCAGACTGAATAGATGCTGCACAATTCACATACTTCTACACTGAACAACAACAGTCCACATTGTTTTGTACTTTTTTCTCCTAAGGGATCAGATTCGCTGGATGAAAATAATCCAACAGACTTATATTGACAGAGAAACCACTCGTGTTTTCTTCAGAACATACATTGGAAAAAAATGTCTATTTTTGTCTGTCTAACTAAGAGTGACACAGTGGTTGGCACTGTTGCCTCACAGAAAGAAGGTCGCTGGTTCGAGTCCCGGCTGGGGCAGTTGGCATTTCTGTGTGGAGTTGTGCATGTTCTCCCCGTGTTGGTGTGGGTTTACCCCACAGCCAAAACACATGCACTATAGCTGAATTGGATGAGCCGTAGTGTATGTGTGTGTGTGAATGTGAGAGTGTATGGGTGTTTCCCAGTACTGGGTTGCGGCTGGAAGGGTATCAGCTGCGTGAAAAACATATACTGGAATAGTTGGTGGTTCATTCCGCTGTGGCAACCCCTGATAAATCAGAGATTAAGCTGAAGAAAATGAATGAACGACTATGTGAAGATGTGTAGATGTTAATTCAAAACATTAATGACAAAAAAGTACAAAATATGGTAATATGGTAATAATATGGTAAAATTTAGACATTTCTTTTAGATTTCTAATGTATTTTTAGAAATTTTATTCCAGCAACCACAACTAACTTATTTTTTTACAGTAAATTTTACTGATTTGTTTTTACGTTTTATAAGTGTAATTTATTACACAAACTTACATTCAGGAATATGTTATTCCAAACAAGCCTGTGCCACACTGTTAGCAACTCTAGAATCTACAGTAACTTACTGCAAATCAATTACAGCCAAAATACTGTATTTGCATTTACAGCACCATTTATCTCGCTGTATATGTATTTACAACAGTAAATGTATTTTTTAGGATACAACTTTAAAATAAAGAACCATACTGCATAACTGTCCTACAGTAAAATACAGTTCATATTACAGTTAAATACTGTGCCATTTACAAAAATCATTAGCAGTGCATGTTTTCAACCTTACTAGGGTTACGCAATATACCGCAAAATAATTGTTATAACGATAATAGTATATGGAATATACGCATTGCAGACTTATGTGGTAAATTCCCATTTATTTTATGCATAGGTTGTTTTTCTACATTTGACCAATCAGATGGGCTTTTATTATCTTTATCCCTACTAGTACTGCACGATACTAAAAAAATATACAATATCTGATACTGTTGTTGAGCATTGCTATAATTATATTACTTCTAATAAAACATTTCCCAAGAAAAATGGTATGGTCACACTTTATTTTGATGGTCCGTTTGTAGAATTTAAGTTACATTACAGCTATTTCTCATTAGATTAAAAGTAGACTGTTAGGTTGGGGTTGGGGTTAGGGTTAGTGTAAGTTGACATGTACTTACAAAGTTTCTTATAGTCAGTTAAATGTCTGTTGAATGTCAGTATCAACAGATATTAAGTAGACAGTCTACTAATACTCAAATGGACCATCAAAAATTTTCACATCAAATTCATTCTAATTCAGACTAAAAAAGATACTTGACAAAGATTTAGTCTTACTAAAATTTCAGTCATACTATGACTGAATAAAAACCTCAGCAGATATCTGACTGATTTGGCTGTTGTGATTTTTGCGCCATTAGTGTTTATTTTCAACTCTGGTTCAGCTTTGGCAGTAACTATAATAACAGAACAGCAACTACTAAAGAAGCGGGGATAAAGTAGTAATAAGTAGTAGTAGTAAGGCCCCATATGATTGGTCAAATTCAGATAAACAACATAAAACAGTGCATAAACCGTGCATAAAATTTATCACAATTCTCAGATCCGTATATTACAGCGATAATAATAATTCAGCGATATATTGTGTAGCTCCCCCCACCAGTTGCTGTTCTGCTATTGGCTTGAGATGAACCCAGAGCTTAAAACAAACACAAATGGTGGAAATCAGGGCAAAAGAGGAAAATGACAACAGTCAATCAGTGTCAGAATATCTGCAGAGATTTTTACTCAGTCTTAGTGTCTTAAAGTCTAAATACTTGCACCTTGACACCATTTTTTTAGTCTTAGAATAGTAGAAGAAAGAATAAAAAATAAATAGGTCTGAAAATATCTTTTATCTGTTTATTTTAATATTACTTAAATGATTTAAAGGCCGCCACGGTGGCGTAGTGGGTAGCACGTTCGCCTCACAGCAAGAAGGTTGCTGGTTCGAGCCTCAGCTGGGTCAGTTGTCATTTCTGTGTGGAGTTTGCATGTTCTCCCCGTGGTTACGTGGGTTTCCTCCGGGTGCTCCGGTTTCGCCCACAAGTCCAAAGACATGCGGTACAGGTGAATTGGGTAAGATTAATTGTCTGTAGTGTATGTGTGTGAATGAGAATGTATGGATGTTTCCCAGAGATGGGTTGCGGCTGGAAGGGCATCCGCTGCGTAAAAACAAATGCTGGATAAGTTCTGTTTGGCGACCCCGGATTAATAAAGAGACTAAACTGACAAGAAAATGAATGAAATGATTTAAAAACAGCCAATAAAAATGTGATTTTTTTAGGGAAATATCATAAGAATTATTGTTATCGCAACACTCAACAACAGCATCACTTATGGCATATTTTCATATTTTACAAAAATTCCTCTAAAAGAACAAGAGAAATGAACAATGAGAGAAAAAAGATGGTCAACAAAACTAGATAAAAGTCTCCGAAACATCATGATGCTTCACTCACACTCGTCTGAAGTGTCTGAGGGATTCGGCATACAGAGCGAGAGGATGGACTTTCATTAAATCGCAATCTATATTTATGAGTGCATACAAATTATCACAAATGAATGAATAATTTTGCGGTTTGAAAGTGATCGTACGCACACACATCATTCTCTTGCAAGCACATCCATAAATTCGCCGGTGCATATATCTGTGTGTGTGCATCTCTATTGGTTATCATAATGCTGACATCTGTTCCGTATAACACATGATGATACCAACAAATGAGCTGGAAATCGGTTTCCAGAAGCACAAAGACACGCCAGACGTTTCCGAAAGATCTCCGGCGGTTTCTGCCACTGCTGCAGAAAATAATGCAGATTTCAGGCAACAAAGTACAACTGCATTGCTTTCCTGAACAGCAAATCAGCATATTAGAATGATTTGGGAAGGATCAGTATGGGGGCGTGCGAGAGATCTGCAGAGTGGATGGCAACATCCGTAGCTTGAGGTATCAAAACATCCATGCTACTTCAGCCTCCACATTAAAGTTCCTGAAAGCAAAGAAGGTCAATTTGCTCCAGGATTGGCCAGCCCAGTCACCAGACATGAACATTATTGAGCATGTCAGGGGTGAGATGAAGGAGGAGGCATTAAAGAGGAACACAAAGACCCTTGATGAACTCTGAGAGTCCTGCAAGAACGCTTTCTTTGCCATTCCAGATGACTTTATTAATAAGTTATTAGAGTCATTGCAGAGATGTGTGGATGCAGTCCTCCAAGCTCATGGGAGTCACAAACTAAAAATCAAGTTAATATTTGTAGTCAGTCAAAGAATAATACTCTGATTACACAACGCATTCAGTTGTGATATTTATTGTCTTTGTTTTCTTATTTTCTTCCTAGAATAGTTTTTAAAATGACTAAAGTGCGTGGCTTTGTACCTGCCAGTGTCTCTACAGTCAAATTGCATTCAGCCCGTAAACTCACAACAAGCTTAAGTGTAATATTTTTAGCTGTCACAGCTGAACTGCTGAATAGCTTTGTAGGAGACACTGAACGTGTGACTAAACTTACAAGTGTCCTTGATCATCTGTTAAACTGATATATTGTACAAGAAGAGAGAGCGATAGATTCCATCCTCCCGCCTCATGAGCTCTCACTGTCCACAAATGAGTGTTGTGAATGTGTGCAATTACAAGCTGAGAACAAGTTGTTCAACTGCTATTTGTAGGTTTGTGTTAGGTGAAGAACAAGAAAAAGAAACCAGACTACTTTAATTCAATTCAATTCAACTTTAATACAGTTAACTTAGATGAAAATGCTTATATTATTATAAACATGAAATAAATAATGAAATAGAGGTAATGGTACATCATGTCATGGTTCAGTCATGGTTCAGTACGTATCTCGGTTTTGAGGTCACTGTTCAAAACGGGTTCATTTTAACAGGAATAAGCAACAAATCCCGAATTCATGATCACGAATTCATGATCAGTGAAAACTTTGGCATGGCAAGTAAAAATCTGAAGCACTAGCCCGATCGGGCCAGTAGAAAACATTCTTAGCGTTGAACCCTGATTGATCATTGTTTGTTCATGTTAGTATCTGCATTAATTAACATTAATGAACCTTATTGTAAAGTGTGACCAAAACATTTCTGTTTAATTGAACGGTCTTTCATCCTCCTCTGTATCGGCGCATTACTCAGTGCTTCTTTATAGCATTCAGATGTAAACAAGTCCTGGTCAGAAAATAAATCTACATGTAAGTCAAAGTCTCTGTTGGCTGACACTTTTTTGCCATCACACTTGTACAGTGATTCTGGTCAACACTAGCACAAGTGCATTATCTTAGTTAAGTGGATTTCTGCCATCTTTGCACCCGATATTTCCTCCGACAAATGAAAAAGCGTCGCCATATTTGCACGCAGCAGGAGATAAATAGTCTCTAGTGCACATATTCAAAGTAGCACAGTGAAGTACTAAAGCAGCATAATAAACTCCCCTCTGGATGAGGTGCTTGACTGATCATCTATCACCGCTTCTTATTTTCCTCCACCTTCATCCTCCATTTCTCTCCATCTCACGACTCTAATTCCTTCTTTCTTGCTCTCGTTTTCTAGGGATGGTTTGATGGCGTCCGGCTGACAACTCGTTTCACGCATCACTAATTACTGATGACATGCAGTCCTAGCGTACAGTAGGAGAAGCGTCTGAGTCAGAGACTGGAATCAGCAGTTTGGTGTGTGCTGGAGAGAAAGCAGAGGGGTGATAACTCAACGGCAGACAGGCGAGAAATCTGTTCCCGTCTCTCTGGAGAAGAGCTGAGCGCTGGACTCTGGATGAGCAGGGACTCCGCTGTCTCACCTCCTCATTAAACGCTCCTCATCATTAATTCAACTCCCACCGAGAGACTGAGACCTCCACGATGAGGAGGAAAGCCTCTGTTCGGCCTGATGAAAGTCACAGGTTGGATTTCTAAAGCTCGAATGCTACCAACAACTGGTTTTTACTGACAAAAGAACAAAAGTTAAGTTGGGACAATAGATACATTGGTATTTTAGCATGTAATCTAATTTAAATTATTAACAAAAAAGCACCAAATTACGTTGCTGGCTGTGGATTTTTTTAAGGCAACCTAAGAGTCCCATAATTAGGATGAAATAACTCTCTGTGTATGGTTTTATGCACATAAAATGGACAGCTTTAAGAAATTTACAAGTAATGCAAGATTTGCAGGAATTGTTTATTTTTTTGTAATCAAATTTATGATTGTGATTTAAAGTGTGAATCTCAGATAACCTGATACTAACCTAAACCTGATAATAAAATAAATAAAATAAAAAAACAATTAAATTAAATTAAATATTAAATGATAAAATAAAATATTATATAAAGAAAAAGAAACAATAGTTGTATTGTAACTTTTCAAAGTAAAATGGAAAAGTATTTAAGAAAAAGCATATTCTAATGTTTTTATAATAATAATAACAACAGCAACTATTATTATTATTATTATTAATAATATTAATGTACTTTACAATATATATATATATATATATATATATATATATATATAT